>PISX010007666.1:0-87365 GCA_004024625.1 Mellivora capensis | reverse complement strand
CCAAACTATGGAAAGAGCCTAGATGTCCATCAACAGATGAATGGATAAAGAAGATGTGGTATATATACACGATGGAATACTATGCAGCCATCAAAAGAAATGAAATCTTGCCATTTGCAACGACGTGGATGGAACTAGAGGGTATCATGCTTAGTGAAATAAGTCAATCAGAGAAAGACAACTATCATATGATATCCCTTATATGAGGAAGTGGAGATGCAACATGGGGGACTAAGGAGGTAGAAAAAGAAGAAAAGAAACAAGATGGGATTGGGAGGGAGACAAACCATAAGTGACTCTTAATCTCACAAAACAAACTGAGGGTTGCTGGGGGGAGGGGGGAGGGAAAGGGGGGTGGGGTAATCGACATTGGGGAGGGTATGTGCTATGGTTAGTGCTGTGAAGTGTGTAAACCTGGCAATTCACAGACATGTACCCTTGGGGATAAAAATATGTTTATAAAAAATAAAAATTTAAAAAAAAAACTATTCAAAAATTAAAAAAAAAAAGATGTTAAAAAAAAAAGTTATTCTAAAGTCCCATCTGCAGCATTCGTCCCACTAACGTGCAGCTCTAAATGATGCAACACTCACACACATTAGAACACTTCCTATAAAGGAGTCCAAATTCAACAAAGCTAATGGCATTCATGGAGTCACCAAGCACCAGCATACTTCCTGCTTTTTATACTCGTTTGGAAAGGGGTAAATTAGCAGAAGCCTGGCTGGGAGTGGCTTAACCATGGAGTCAAGTTCTTACTTTGCATTGCCACGTCACTTTTGTCTGGTCTTCCCTGGTTGAGCATAGGGAGCTCTTAGAAGTGTCATTCCCCAAAGGCCTCCAGCTCCCTTTTTAATCAAACTGGTGGAGCTTTAGGACATATTGCAGATCACATAAATCTTAATACTGGTTCTGTCTGGAAGCTCATCTCGATCAAATCTTGATACGTTTAGCCATTTGCAACACAACTCCTGCTTCAAGTTTGAGATAGTAAAAATTTCAGGGCTGGGGCTACTGATTGGTCAAAATAAAGACAGTGAAAGAGAAGCAGAAGCCCAGGTGGTTGTCTCCTTGCTGGTTCATTAGATCCCAACAAAGCCTCTAGGTACCTCTCTAAACCTGAAACCCTTCAGAGTTGTAATATGAACAGTCCCTAAAGTGGTTATGCCATGAACCCCTTAAAACAAATACATTGTTTGCAATTTTAGACACTTGCATCACTGACATATGATTACATTATAATTGCATCAGCTGGGCCAAGTTGTCTATAGAGCTCTGGCCAGAAATTCCCAGGATGCACCAAGCTCTATCATTGCTTAAACATTTACTCATTTGTTTTAAAATTTTTTTTCTCTTTTCATGTCTCATGGCACTCTCAGTATTTTTTAAGTGGCTTTTTCCATGAAGATGACATTGAAGGAACTTTAAAGATACTAACTGTAAAAAAATAATAGTATGTAACATATATATTTGTCAGCTGGGAAGTGGGTATAGACAAATAATGTTAGATTCATATAATGAATCAGTCACGAAATAAAGTGGCTCTTTAGGTATTGATATTTAAATGTATCTTCAGGTATTGAAAGAACAGAAACAAGTTTCGAACATACTCAAAACAGTATATATAGTAGGATCATATTTCAGTAAAGTAGTAATTATTATACATGTCGGTATACACACAGAAAAAAAAATCTGAGGGGGGTACCTGTGTGGCCCACTTGGTTAACCAACTGCCTTCTGCTCAGGTCGTGATCAGGGTCCTGGGATCGAGTCCTGTATTGAGCTCCCTGCTCTGTGGAGAGTCTGCTTCTCCATTTGCCCCTTCTCCCTGCTCCTGTGCTCTCTCTCTGTCTCTCAAATAAACAAATACAGTCTTAAAAAAAAAAAAAAAACTGAAGAAAGATAGCCTAAGCTGTTAATAGGGGCTATTTTGGGGGCATCTGGGGGGCACAGCTAATTAAGCCACCACTCTTAATTTCAGCTCAGGTCATGATCTCAGGAAAGAGTCTGCTTGAGAGTTTTTGCCTCTGCCCCTCCCCCTTACTCACATACTCTCTCTCTCTCTCTCAAGTAAATAAATAAATAAATGTTTTTTAAAAATAGAAGCTATTTTCAGAGGTGAAATTGTAATTTATTTTTCCTATATATGTCTATACTCCTTAGAATCTCTTATGAAAAGTATTCTTTATTCAATCAGAAAAAAATTTTTTTTTGAAAATCAATGTTAGGATGTATTCAAAACTGCAAAAGAATCTATTATTAATAATATTAGTGAGATTTCTCATGGTAGCTTCTCAGTTGAGAGGTATAATATTATTAAGCTTCTGTGAAAATAGTACTTATTATCACTATAATAACTGATGTAGTTAAAAAAAAAAAAAAAGTGTAACTAGCCTTCGTTGAATCCAAAACAATTTAGTACAGGTTTTTTGTTTGTTTGTTTGTTTTGGGACTTTTGTGTGTGTGTGTGTGTGTGTGTGTGTGTGTTTTTAATGTTTACCAGTTTATTAAAGGATGTGATAAATATGAATCAACAGCAAGATGAAGAGTTACACAGAATGAGGCCAGGGAAAAGAGTCACCACTCTCCCCATATCTCCAAACAACAACATTGCAACCAGCTACTCTGAGCCCTAAACTCAGCCAAGGCCCCACAAGGAAGCAGCTCCCTCTCTACTGTAGGAACAATGCCACAGGGAACAGAGGCTGACATCATCTTCAAGCAAACACTCATTTTACTAAAAGTCAACAAAGACATATAGGTTACACTTTACAAAAATAGCATCTATTTAGATCTCTCAGTTCCCCCCATCCAATCCAACAAAAGGGAGTTCTGAGGGAGCTAAGAGGACAAGATGCCCCTTCCAGACATTGCAGCGGCTCTGTGCAGCCCCAGGCCACTGGTCCAAGCCACAGGAGGTGAGTTTAGTGGAAGCCCCTCCCACAGCCAGCATGGAGCACCTGGAGCTTGTCCAGAGCCCTCATAGCCACCCCAGGGGAGGGCCCTGCCAGGGCCATGAACACGCTGATGCACAGCCTGAGCCCTGGCTGGACACACAGACGGGTCCAGCCTCAGGAGGGACAGACTGGTACCCATGGTGGTTGCAGTCAGCCTCACCGAGGGTCAGCATCAATAACAGCCTGGGCTTTGGTTCCAGCTCCTCCTCTAGGCAGCCCTGCGGAGGCCAGGACTTGAAAGGAAATGGTGAGGCTGGCCACCAGTGCTCCCTGCAGGAGGCCAATGAGGACATCGCTCCAGTGGTGCTTGTGGTCAGACCCAAGAGGGTAGCCAACATAGAGTGCAAAGGCCAGCAGGAAGAACTGCAACATGGGCCGCAGAAGTCGTGCCCATTTCCAGCAGAGCTGTGCATGCATGTAGAGCTCCAGGAACACCATGCAGTACAACCCCAAAGAGGAGTGTCCAGAGTAGACAGTCTGGACTCGGTTAGCAAGGGCTTCCCCTGCACACGTTTTCCACCTGCACTTAGAAGGAGGAGTTGATGAGGCTCAAGTCAGGGTCACACACCACCAGGAAGCTGAGCCGCAGATGGCTGGTGTACTTGGCCCTGGTCTGCCAGCAACTGACTCACTGCACCCCAACACCTTGTAGACAGCAGCCATATCACTGTTAAGTCAGAGCAGGGACAGAGATGGTCTTTGTACACCAGGTAGACCTCCCTGGCCACAACAAGGATGCACAGATGATGGTGTTGGGACAGTAGAGGCACCAGATAGAGTCATCTTTGCAGTAGAACCATGCTTCTGTGGGGGATTCTCAAGAGTCAGGATGGCAGAGAGGCTCTACTCAGAGAAACGCTGTCGGGAAGATGGCAGAAGAAGAAGATCCTAAGCTACCTTCTCCTATGTCCACACCAAGGCCTGTCCACACCTGATAGAGAACAACTTGCTCTGAGAAGAAACCTGGAGAACAGCATTTCCATAGCTGAAGATAAAAAGACAAAGCTACACTGAGAAGAAGAGGGGGGGCAGAGACACAACACCCCTAGTATGACTACCCACAACCCATCTCACTTCCTCCAAGATCCAGCACAGAGGTGGGGGTTTAGAAGCCCCTGGCCCATATGTGAAGATTGACTAATAATAGAGCATGCACCAGAGGGGCAGAGATGTATAGGAACTTTCGGGGGGAATGAAAGCACAGATGGGCACCATTTTTCTTACCCTCCTTCAGCCTAACTAGCCAGATACTTGTGGGCACCAATTCTAACATTCTCCATCCACTTCGCAGCACCACTTGCCCTGCCCTGGAGTGCCTCTGTGGACCCATCTTGCCCAACATGCGCACCCCACAGGTGTCCCTCCAAGGAGGCTCCCATCTTGAAGAGCAACAGTAATGACCTGGCCTCATAGTCAGACCACACCAAGGGCTAACCCCACCCACCATCATGCCTGCATCAGCCACAACTGGGCCTCTAAGCCATCCAGGCCAGGGCCAACCCTACCCACCAGTATGCCTGTAGCAATCATGGGTCCACCACAACAGGAGGACTCATGCAGCCCACACAGAAGACACTTCCCTGAGTGCTTCATTCTGGTAACTGGAGGGGGTGTTGAATTGGGCTTCTGGGCCCCACCAGACCCTATGTAAGGCCACTACCTTCAAGACCAGGAACATAACTGATCCATCTGATTCATAGAAATAAACACAAACATAAAGAAACAGAAGCATCTATTCCAAATGAAAAAATAAGACCAAACCTCCAGAGGAAAAAAAAAAAGCTAAATGAAACCAAGATAAGCAATATACCCAATAGAAAGTTCAAAGTAATGGCCATAAAGATGTTCACTGAACTTGAGAGAAGAGTAGATGAATTCAGTGAGATATTCAATGAAGAGATAGAAATATTAAAAAGAACCAATCAGAGCTGAAGAATACAACAATTGAAATTAGAGGATGCAGAAGACATGCCAGTGATCTGAAAGACAATAGTAGAAATCATTCAAGCTAAACAGCACAAAAAGAAAAGAATTTTTAAAATGAGGGTAAGTTAAGGGACCCCTGGCACAACATCAAGTGTACTACCATTCACATTGTAGGAGTCCCAGAAGGAGAAGAGAGAGACAGAAGGAGGCAGAAAACTTATTTGAAGAAATAATAGCTGAAAACTTCCCTAACCTGGGGAAGGAAACAGATATCTAGGTCCTGAAAGCACAGAGGCCCACACAAGGTGAACCCAAAGAGGTCCACACCCAAGACACATAATTAAAATATCAAAAGTCAAAGCTAAAGAGAGAATCTTAAAAGCAGCAAGAAAAATTTAACTGATTACATACTAAAAATACCCGCAAAACTATCAGCTGATTTTCAGCAGGAATTTTGCAGGCCAGAAGAGAGTAGCATGATATATTCAAAGTGCTGAAAGCGAAAAACCCACAACCAAGAAAATCCAGCAAGTTTCTCACTGAGGAGATAAAGTTTCCCAGACAAAAGTTAAAGAACCAGCCTTATCAAAAATGCTAAAGTGACTTCTTCTTTTTTTTTTTTAAAGGTTTCATTTATCCATTTGAGAGAGAGACAGTGAGAGAGAGCATGAGCGAGGAGAAGGTCAGAGGGAGAAGCAGACTCCCCGCAGAGCCGGGAGCCCGATGCGGGACTCGATCCCGGGACTCGATCCCGGGACTCGATCCCGGGACTCCGGGATCATGACCTGAGCTGAAGGCAGTCGTCCAACCAACTGAGCTACCCAGGCGTCCCTAAAGTGACTTCTTTAAGCAGAAAAGAAAAGGTAATAACTGGAAGTAAGAAAATTATAAAAGAAAAAAATCCCCTGGTAAGAGCAAACATATAGTGAGGGCTATAGATCATTCACTTATAAAGCTAATACGAAGGTTAAAAAACAAACAAAAGTAGTAAAATTACTGTATCTACAATAATTAGTTAAGGATACACAAAATAAAATGATGTCAAATATGATATCATATACATAAAATGTGGTGATGGGGGTATAAAAATGTAGTGCTTTCAGAATGCCTTTGAACTCACATGACCATTGGCTTAAAATAGACTACTGTATAATAAGATGTTATATGTGAACCTCATGGTAACCATAAAGCAAAAACCTATAATATATGCAGAAAGACTAAAGAGAAATGAATTCAAGCATAGCACTAAAGAAAGTCATCAAATCACCAGGGAAGGGAGCAAGAGAAGAAAGGAACACAGAAGAACCACAAAAACAACCAGAAAATAATTAACAAAATGGCAATCAGTACATACCTATTGATAATTACTTTACATATAAATGGACTAAATGTTCCAATCCAAAGACATAGGGTGACTGAAAGGATAAAACAAAAACAAAAACAAAAACAAAAACAAGACCCATCTATCTGCTGCCTATAAGAAACTCATTAAAGACCTACTCATTAAGGAGTTAAGCAACTCTTGATCTCAGCTCAGATCCTGATTTCAGGGTCATCAGTTCAAGCTCTGCACTGGGCTCCACATTTAAGTAGGGCATGGAACCTACTTAAGAAAAAAAAAAAAAAAGACCTAAAGACATATACAGAAAAAAGATGTTCCATGCAAATGGCAATGAACAACAAAAAATTGAGGGGGTAGAGGATCCGAATAGACATTTCCCAAAGGAGGCATACAGGTGGCCAAAGACACATTGAAAAGATGCTCAGCATCAATAATCATTAGGGAAATGCAAATCAAAACCACAATAAGATATTACCTCATACCAATGAGAATGGCTAGTGTTAAAGAGACAGGAAATAACAAATGGAAGTGAGTATGTGGAGAAAATGGAACACTTACACACTGTTTTTGGGAATATAAATTGGTACAGCCATTATGGAAAACAATATGGAGGTTCCTCAAAAAATTAAGAATAGAAATACCATATGATCCATCAATTCTACTTCTGGGTATTTACCAGAAAAAAATGGAAGCACCAACTTAAAAGAATATATGCACCCCTATGTTTATTGCAGCATGATTTACAATAGCCAATATATGGAAGCTAGCTAAGTCTCCATCAAGAGAAAATGGATCAAGACAATGTGGTACATATATACAATGGAATATTGCCTGGCCATAAAAATGAATGAGATTTTTGTCATTTGTGACAACATGGATGGAGCCAGAGGGTATTACACTAAGTGAAATAAGTCAGAGAAATACAAATACCATATGATTACACTTAAATATGGAACCTAGAAAGCAAAACAAAAACAAACTCATAAATACAGAGAACAAACTAGTGTTTGCCAGGGGGTGGTGGGATGGGTAGAATATAGGGCATTAAGAGGTACAACCTTACAGTTATAAAATAAATTAGTCATGGGGATGTAAAGTGCAGCACAGGGAATGGTTAATAATGTTGCTGTAACATTTTATGATGATGGGCACATCCTCTGCAAAGCTCTCAGGGTGTCCCACTGGGGAGAGAGCTCACGCGCCTCTTAGTTCCTAACTGTTCCTCCTGCCCTTCGTGCCCCATGGTTCTTCTTTCTTTCTCGAATCATAATTATCTGTGCAGTCTCCTCTATTGTACCACACTGTAAGCTCCTTGAAAGCTGGCACTGAGCTTTATTCATCTTTGTATTGCCCAAAGCCCTCATCCAGGGCCTCATACATTTGTGGAAAGAAAGAGTGAGTGGAGGCAGCTCTAGGCCCTACCCCCATGCCTCTGCTCCCTGTCCCAGAGGGAGGGGAGATCAAACCTCCCATCGATGAAGGGACTGCCTGCCCCGTGCATCTGGGGGATTTGCAGTAACTACCGCTCCAAGGCAGCTCTTATTTAAACACAGCTGGTATTTATAGAATGAGGTCATGTACTCCAGACTGAACAGATACCGAAGTGGAGAGAGATGTCAGTCAGGCTCTGGGTAGATAAAGGGTACTCTGGGCATGCATGAGCATGAGCCCATGAGCCATGAGCATCAGGAATGTCCATGCCATTCCCTGGACAAACACGGATCCCAAGGCAAGATTCCTCCCCCGACCAATTACAATCACAAAACCAGAGATTGCAAGATACTTTCAGAGTGAGTCAGCAAAGGCTACGATAGGGTGCACCCAATTCTGGACAACCTCCACTATTTTACAGCTTTGGTTTTAACTATAAATCACACTTTCCTTATCATGCTAAATTAAGTTACACATGTGTATATGCATATATATATATATAGTTTTAGGGAAGTGTGAGTAAGCATTTAAAAATATTGGACTATATTCTCCAAATTCTAAGCTGGTGAGCACCTAGTAACTTGAATGCCTGTTTCCTGCCACAATGGAGAGGAAGTAAGGTGGAGGATGAGCTTAGAATTCTACTGGGGTGTGCGCATGCACGTGTGTGTATGTATGTGTGTGTACATGAATGATATATTGAGAACTGAAATGTATTAGAGACAGAGAGTCACTTGGAGCCATGGGTGGGCGGGGTGGTTGTTGTTGTTACTCTTTTGACTGTACTTTTTTTTTAAAGATCTTATTTATTTATTATTATTATTATTATTTTAATTTGTCAGAGAGAGAGGAGCGAGAGCGGGCACAGGCAGACAGAGTGGCAGGCAGAGGCAGAGGGAGAAGCAGGCTCCCTGCGAGGCAAGGAGCCCGATGCGGGACTCGATCCCAGGACACCGGGATCATGGCCTGAGCCGAAGGCAGCTGCTCAACCAACTGAGCCACCCAGGCGTCCCTTTTGACTGTACTTTGAGTAGAAGAGTCAGGGAGAGCAGCTCTCGGGGAGGGATTGGGGAAGCAATGCTAATAAAAGCTGACCCTTGGGCCTTGTCTCTATCTTTACCTATCTCTCCTCTCTTATTACTCTGACCCTAAAAAGAAGTAAATAGTGGACCAACTTCCATGGTGAAGACTGTAGAAAATACTAAGAATAGAGGGTCTGCAGGAACAGTTAGATTCCTCAGAGAATAGGATAGCTCCAGGAGCTCAGTGCTAAACATGTTTCCAAGAAAATGGCAAAGACAAGGTCAAGGCCAGAAGCTTTTTCAAGCCCGTAGTATTTTCTAGTGACAAAAGGCTCTCCTCCAAGTACCATTTCTGAATTATGAGAAAAGAAGTTGCATAAAATCTACAGAATGAACTTATTTATTTTTTTTAGATTTTTTTTTTTTTTTTTGACAGACAGAGATCACAAGTAGGCAAGAGAGGCAGGCAGGGAGAGAGAGGAGGAAGCAGGCTCTCCGCGGAGCAGAGAGCCCGATGCGGGGCTCGATCCCAGGACCCTGGGATCATGACCTGAGCCGAAAGCAGAGGCTTTAACCCACTGAGCCACCCAGGCGCCCCCAGAATGAACTTATTTTTAAATTCACCCACTTAGGAAATGTTTCAGCCACAGTTCTTAAAAAGATCGATAAACTACAAACTCCTAGAATCTTGAAATTTTTTTAAAAAGGAAAAAAAGAAAAGAAAAAAACAACCCAGCTATCTACAAAAGAGTGCTGACTTCCTTTCAAAAGGTAGTAAATGTCCAAAATCACAAGCCATAATGCCAAGGCCAGCAAGCGGATGCCGGCCTAGGAGAATGTCCCCGAAGAGCCCGAGCCCTTTGGTAACAAATACAACTTTGGGATCTGTCATTGCTGATAATAAGTTGCTCAGGGTGACACACACGTAGCTTCTACCGCCCTGATGGCTTCCAGGACTGCACCTTCCTCACAGATCTCCTGTGCTATAGAAGATCTGACACCTGTGGCCTCATGGACCCAGGTGGGCCCTGAAGAGAAAATACCTAACTCAGTTTCAATAAGAATGTCTATCCCTGGAATTTCTGCCCTCTGACATGTTTTATGACAGATATTCACCAACTATGCTGAAGAAACACCCTCTAGAAAAGGAAGAGCCTGAGCAGGGTGGGGATTTCGCTAGAGCAAGGGGGTGTTACTGTGCAGTCCTCATGCCCGGGGTCCATCAGGGGAAAAGCGCGCACGGCAAGGGACTCTGAGCAGGTGTGGCCCAGGCGCCTGGGCAGGCACGGGATCTTCCGGCAGAGTCAGTATCTTCTAAATATTGGAAAACAAGAATTAGTCAAGGGAAGAGGAGACTGAAGGAACACCCTAATAAAACCCTAGACCTGGGGAAGGGTATTATTTATTCCTGGGGCAGGGGTGACCATTTGCCTCTTTGCTGAGGAGTGAGACATTCAGCTTACACTCATAAGCAGTAAGAGAAAACTGTGGGTAAAGAAGGAATGCTAAATAGTGGAACAAATTATTTAAAAAAAATAAAATCTGGAATCTCAGTTTCAGAGGTTCTCTCTTATCAATAGAAAGTACCATTGTGGGAGTGCCTGGCTGGCTCAGTCCACTGAGCCTGTGACTCTTGATCTCAGGGCTGTGAGTTTGAGCCTCACTTTGGAGGTAGAGATTACTTTTAAAAATAAAATATTTGGGGCACCTGGGTGGCTCAGTGGGTTAAGCCTCTGCCTTTGGCTCAGGTCATGATCTCAGGGTCCTGGGATCGAGCCCCCTATCGGGCTCTCTGCTTGGCGAGGAGCCTGCTTCCCCCCACCTCTTTCTGCCTGCCTCTCTGCCTACTTGTGATCTCTGTCTGTCAAATAAATTTAAAAAAAAATTTTTAAATAAAATATTTTAAAAATAAAGAATGAATGAATGATTGCAGCTATAAATGAAGCAGACTAGGCCAGATGACTCCTTAGAATCCCTTCCAGCCTCCCATTTTCTCAGGATAGATTTTTACCCAAGGTTACAATGTCAAAAGAAGCAGAACACCATGCATACCTTGTGACATATCAGAGCCAATAAAAGCTTGAAAAAATTCTTGCTGATGAAGAAAACAAATGTTCCCAAATAGCATTTCTTGATTACCAATAATGCAGACCAATGTCAATCCATCTTAAGAGACATATACATCCATTTAGATCTTTATTTGCTTCATTCTTTAAATAAATGCCAAATTGTGTTCACAATAAAATTGAGAGCCAAACTCAAATCAGGAAAAATACAGATTTTTTTTTTAAGTGCATTACCTTTCTTTTCACTTGCCTGCCTGCAAACGTTGGGAAATTTGCTAGTTGCAAAGTTGCTTTTTATTTTCCAATAATTTCTGAGAGAATATTGAAATATTTGCATGTAAGAAGCTACTTCACTTTAACCCTACTCTTTCTGGATTGTACAACAGAAAGTAAGTACAGAGATAATGATGAAGCATTTTCTAGCAACATCCTCATACCCTAGATTCAAATAGACAGTGGAAATAATATATATATCCATGGCAACTATGGAAGACAGTTCTCGTGGCATAGTCCTGATCACGGGTCACTTCCTTTTGTGACACCTCACTCAATCTCAGGCAGAAATGAATGCTTTCCACTCTTCTTCCCACCATTTCACTTTGAGAGTGTCTGCAGGGAGGGGGCAGGGAGAAGACTGTCCCCCTCCCCCCATCTAGTAGCTTTCCCTTCACAGCCACCTCCCACCCTCTGCTGGGTGTCAGAGATTCCCCTCAAGGACATATGGGGGAGGGGGGGTGTCTGGGGCTGAGAGGTGGGAGTCCCCATTGGATAATTTGGGTGGGGCTCAGGAAATTAAAGCCCAACCTAGGGCCAGGTGGGCGGTGTTTAAGAAATGTTAACCCCCCTTCCACCCTTCTTTCTTCCAGACGCATTAAACAGAAACATGCACTAAAATCCTCTTGAACAATATTCTGTACATCATGGCCATTCATCTGACTGATGGCTGCCTGGTGACTGGCCTCGACCCTGCAGTATGACTCAGCGTGAAGTCTGGCTTTGCAGACAGGCTCAGCTCTAAAAACTGCTTTAACCACCAGAGGCAGCGGAGTGCAACAGGCCTCTGGGGACCCTGCTCCAGTGATGCCAATCAAAAGAAAGTGAACACTGGAGCTGGACCTTCTAATTTAGTGCTACTGAAATTAAGGCACAGGGTTCCGGGGCCTTGTAAAGAGCTCGAAGGCTCCCCTGGTGAGCTTGCTTAGCACTATCCGAGGCCCCCCCTTACCAGCCTCCTGTTGGGCTGTGACGATGATGTTGGCGATGATGACGAATACTATTACTAATAAAAGCAGTACTGACCGAACGTTTATTATTGACTAAATGCTTAACATAGGTTGCCTCATTTACCAACCCCCACAGCACTTCCGGAAGGTAGTGCAGAAGAAGAAACTCAGACTCACGAGCCTCACGTCACCTGGTGATTAAGCAGGACTTGAGCCCAGAGCTGCAGGGCTAGGAGTCCAGACCCCCACCCTCTTCAACACCACTGGCTTTAGAAAAGCTGCACTAGCCACACCAGTGTGGTTCTAAACCTAAGCGTGCAGGGGAAGAGACAGAAGCCCCCCTCTGAGCTTTTTCTAGAGTAGCATGTCCCCAGGGGGGCAACGAGGAGCCAGGCTGCCTCGGCGGTGTCTCACCAGCCCGCAGAGGCTCTTCCGGAACCTGACCCTGCGGTTCACTGCATCCACATGGCCTCTGGCTCCAGGCCCAGCCTTGCAGCTTGCACTGTTCTGTGGAAACAGATCTCCGAATGGAGAAACCCTGGAGTTGCAGGGCTAGGCCTGCATTTCTATAACATAGTAAATATGGGTTGGAGGAGCAAGGATAATTATAACCGATAATCCCCACCTCTCATTTCACCATGAATCAAAGTTCTCCTCTGCCAGAGAAGTCATCAGAGCTGCTCAGGACTCTGGCTTCTTTGTTTGATTTCTTCTGCCAACACTCAACGGCAGTTTGTGGAGCAATAAAATAGCTCAAAGCCGAAAAGGGAAAGTGGGAAGAGTCTGGCACCTATCAAGATGGGGAAATTGGTTTCTGGAGAACAAGCTGTAGAATGAAAACCTGCAGTCAGAGTAATGGGGGCGTGCGCCCAGGAGCTCGGTGGACGGTCCGGGGACAGTAGGCCTGGCCACACCATGATTCCAGGAGCTGGGTGAAACCCCCAGGGCTGGCATGGGGAGGAGGAAGACAGTGATCTGACAGGGAGAGACAGGCTTAGTCCTGCGCTGTCACTAGAGCAATAAAAGAGCTCACCAGCAAGAGAGCTCCCTGCTTCTTCTAGGAGGAGGGGAAACAGCTTGGGCCAAGCCTGGAATGGGGGAAAGTATACTCTCTTCCCTGTCAGGAGAGCATTGCTTACTTACAGAAAAGGACCCCTCAGAGCTCCACCACCATGGTTTCTAAAATCTGGGGACACTGTGGAATTGAACTCAAGCCCCATCAGTACTCTCTGACAACAGACTCGAACCTCAGGTGAGGTTATGGTGACCTTCCTGCTCATTAGCATCCCCGACTACTCAGGTCTCCCTGGGGAAGCTTCCATCAGTCTGCCTACAGTGGGGAGAGGAGACACAGTGGCGGTGGCAGCTGCTCTGTGGGGACAAGGTACCACAGGGGCCTTTACTATATCTGGACAGTATTATGGGTTTCTGTTCAGCAGGAGACTTCTCAGCCCAACCTGTATGACCCAGGAGCCCCAGCATAGGTAAACTGGCTCTTCAGCCTGGTTTCCTCACCCAGACTGCCCCTGAGCCACTCTCCATGAGAGTTACTACCCTTGTAGGAACGGGAGTGTCGGGAGGGTGGCCTCCAGTCCAAGGGGGTTGGGGACCGTGACTGGCCAGCCTGGGATCAGATGGCCAAGGAGCCTCCTGCCTAAGTCTGATGACAAATGTAGGAACTTTTCTACCCCTAGGAATGTTCTTGGCATTCCTTCCTGGCCAAAACCAGAAAATCAAGTATTTCTGATCCTGGGCCAGCTAAGCCAGCTTGTAAAAGAAACAGGTCTACACTCAGCCTCCAGGCCCTTGAAATGGCCTCACAAACCTGCTCAGGGAAACTATATTTAAAAGGTGATTTGATTTTCTTTGTTCTTGTTCAAAGTTTTCTTTTTCTTTCTTTTTTTTTTCTTTTTTAGATTTTATTCATTTATTTGACAGACAGAGATCACAAGCAGGCAGAGGCAGGCAGAGAGTGAAGGAAGCAGGCTCCCCACTGAGCAGAGAGCCTAACGTGGGGCTTGATCCCAGGACCCTGGGATCATGACCTGAGCCGAAGGAAGAGGCTAAACCACTGAGCCACCCAGGTGCCCCAGTTTTCTTTTTTGTCTTAAAAGGCTAAATATACAGCTTATAGGAAAATGTAGATAGACTTTCTTCCAGTCTGCAGTTTGGAATTCCATATCTTTACATTAATCTATATAAGACAGGCACAGTTAGAACATTTTGTGATGTCACTTCTTCATCTGAGACGTGGTACATTTTGTGATGATGCTGGTTTGTTCTCCCCCCGCTTCTGTGAATCAGTCTGCGGCTCCACATTGCAGTCTGAGACATGAGTCAGCACAAGTGGAAAAACTCACTTCTCTAAGCAGTGACTGGAGCTGGAAAGGGGCAAGGAGGCTCCAAAGTCCAGGTCATGACTGGTTAAGGAGACTTCCAGAGAAGCATAGGAAGTTAGCATACCCATTCATGCTGCCTTTGAGAAGTAGCCCTACCACCTTCTCCTCTGAAGCTTCTCTGGCTACAGAAGGCTCTGGGGTGGTGACAGTGGGAGGACTAAGAGTCCCCGTGTACCCTCCCCTCTCGATCCCAGGGGACATCAGAGGGTGCATTACCTGAGAAGTAGCTTTGAAGACATTTTCAAAAACTGAGGTACTTATCCCCTGTTACTACTGTTCATGCCACACCAACACATCCACTTGGGCTTGTGAGTCTCATGAATTCGAGATACAGAAGCCAGGCTTGGAGAGAAGATTAAAAATCCCTCCCCCCACTCAATCCACCAAATTATATTCTTGTCATATGGGTTAAACTGTGTGTATTAATTTTCTACAGCTTCTGTAACAAATTACCACAAACCTAAGCGGCTTAACACAATATAAATTTGTTATCCTATCGCTCTGTAGGTCAGAAGTCTAACATGGATCTCAAGGTATCAGCAGGCCTGCATTTCTTTCTGGAAGCTCTAGAGGACAATCTATTGACTTGTTTTTTCCAACTTCTAGAGGTGCCCCCATTCCTCGACTCATGGCCCTCTTCCTTCATCTTCAAAGCCAGCTGTGGCCAGCGGAGTCTCTCCCACAGCATTTCTCTGAGATGGACTCTCTCATCTCCCTTTTCTCTTAGAAGAACCCTGGTGGGCCCCCCTATATCAACAAATTCCAGGGGTTGGGACATGGATACTTTGGGGGGCTGTGATTCTGCTTACCATCCTGTAGAAGGCCTTGAGAAATGTGAGAATACAATGTCCTTATCACAAAACTATGGGAAAAGAAGAGAGGTGTTCACCCCCATCTAAAGCTGCTAAGGTCACTGCCCAGAAAACACAGTCTCTTCCCAAGAGCCCCTCAGTATCTTCCTCCAGGACACTGAGTCTTTGTCATCAACAGAAGGAAAACATTCTGTCAAGCTCTTCCCTTTCTATGTGCTGCTGCCTCTTTTACACATGTGGGCAGAGGAAACTGTGTACAAAGAGTCGCTAATATGTCGTGGCCAAATGACTGCCATTTCCTTCAAGCCATCCTTTCCTTTTTTTTTTTTTTTAATTTATTTATTTGTCAGAGAGAGAGGGAGAGAGGGAGAGAGAGAGAGCGAGCGAGCACAGGCAGACAGAGTGGCAGGCAGAGGCAGAAGGAGAAGCAGGCTCCCCGCCCAGCAAGGAGCCCGATGTGGGACTCGATCCCAGGACGCTGGGATCATGACCTAAGCCGAAGGCAGCCGCTTAACCAACTGAGCCACCCAGGCGCCCCCAAGCCATCCTTTCTAGAACATTTTCCAAGCCTTGAACCATTCTGACTGCTCGCGGCTACAGAAGCCCGATTCAGCGAGGTATGACGCCCATGAGCAAGCTGGTGCTTCAGAAAGTGACATATAAGACCCTCTGGTATGCACGGAGCAGGACTGTTATTGTCACCAGCTTCTGTTGTGAAGGACGAATGAAAAAGAGCATCGTATAACAAGCAGAGAGAATAATCCTCAAATTCCAAAGCCAGTCTCATGTGTTGTCCCAGACTGATCTGGGATGGGCAGCTGGGAGGACTCTGGCTGGGCTGGGAGGCACGCGAGAGGCAAGACACAAATTATGAGAGAAACGCACCGACAGTACCAAAGCCTAGACATAAAACGATGATTAAAAAAAATATGGAACAGTTACCGAGCCATATACAGAGTGGTTTAAAGCAAAGATCTGGTGGTAGACTGCTCTTATCTCACACTAGCCATGGGGTCCCAGGCAGGTTTCTTAACCTCTTTGTGCTGAAGTTTCCTCATCTGAAAGTGAGGCTAACAACAGAACCAATCACATAGGGTTACAGAACCTGTACATTGAAAGCAATCACTGGGGGTGCCTGGGTGGCTCAGTCATTAAGTGTCTGCCTCCAACTCAGGTCACGATCCCAGGATTGTGGGACTGAACCCCACATCGCGTCCTGCTCCGCAGGGAGCCTGCTTCCCCTGCTTGTGCGCTCTTGCTCTGTCTAATAAATAAATAAGATCTTGAAAGAAAGAAAGAATTAATTCACTGTTAGCTGCAATTATTATTAGCCAGATGCTATGTTAAGCATTTTTCAACCATTTCTTAATTAATCATCAAGATAGAAAAAGAAAAAAAAGATAGCACCCTGAGGTACGTACTATTATTATAATCTCCACTTTTAAGATTAAAAAAATGAGCTTCAAGTCACATAGTTGGTAAGTAGCAGAGCCAGGACCAGAACCCAGTTTGGTCTGACTCAGAAGGCTATGCTCTTAACCTCAATGGGGAACAAGAGTCAGGGGCAGAAGAGGGGGAAGGACTGACAGTAACTGTCAGTTACTTAGATGCTGTGTCTCTTCTCTACTCTGTCATGTGCCTTACGCATAGTTGCTGTCTGTGTGCTAGATCAGAAAACCTGAGTGAAACTACCATTCAGGCAAACATGTGTTGCCTTGAAACAGCCCTGGGTCATCCCCTACCTGATCCAATAGCACACACTGGTTGAATATTGGCTTTTGAGGCCCCTGGGAGCTCCGAGTCTGCGCATTTCTTTTCATGAGATGCCACCTCCCGACCATCTCCTTGGCCTCATCCCTGCCATGGAGAACACAGTTAGAGTTTTGCAGCAGTAATTCCCAGTCCCCATTCAGCAACATCCTGGGGAATAAATGGTTAGCTCAGGAGCACCATGAAATTCTTATTAACCAAATGAATTTTAATTTGCTGTAATTCTAAAGGAAAATTACTTTCTGTGCTTCTCTGGGTGTCACTATGGATCCAAAAACAATGAGAGGACACTGCAGCTATACGAAGGACAAGAATTATTGTGTTGAAAGCGTAATGAAATCTTGCAGACAAAAGGTTGAAAAAAAAGAAACCAGACACCAAGGAACGTGTCCTCTGTGATTCCATTTAGATAAAAGTCAAAAATAGGCAAGACTACCTTCTGCTATTTAGGGATGTATTTTTAGATTGTAAAAGTATAAAAGAAAGAAAGGTATGATGACCACAAAAGCCATGAGCGTGGTTCCCTCTGGGCAGAAAAGGGGGTTGAAATTCCTTTGGGAAATGGGCTTCTAGGGTTCTGGCAAGGTTCTACTTCTTGACCTGGGTGGAAATAAGACAGGCGTACTTTTATTATCCTTCATTTCATTTTCTAGGGTTCCCTTTATATAATTTATCTCCGTACTTTTCTGTGTGCTGTATTTCACAATGACAAAGGTCAGGTTTGGTTTTGTTTCACTGATGAAATTTGCAGCAACCCCATTTGAGAAGACATTTTTAAAACCATAGGAACTAAGTAACTTTTAATTGGACAGGAAAGCCCTTGAGATATCATCAAGCTCAGTGACGTTTAAACTTTTGCGTGCATAACAGTCATTAGAGAACATGGCAAAACAGAGATTCCTGGACCTCACCCTCCAAAGAGTGGGATTCAGTAGGAGCAGAATCTGGGCCCCAAGATCCTGAATCCCTCACGAGCTCTCAGATGACGATGATACACCAAAGCTGGAATAGCTCTGATCTTGTCCACTCCCAAAGTTCAGCCCCATCCTTTAAAAGACACAGAAGGAGACAATCCACATAACACAGGGTATAAGATATGGTCCTCTGCCTATTTGTGAATGCAGATCTATCTAGCTTCTTGTCTTGACACATCACTGATTCTAAGTACTTTTTGTAAAGATTCATTTATTTATTTGAGAGAGACAGAGAGAGAGAGAAAGCATGAGGTGGGGGGAGGCAGAGGGACAGAATCTCAAGCAGACTCTCCACTGAGCGTGGAGCCTAGTTCCGGGCTGGATCTCAAAATCCAGAGATTATGACCTGAGCCGAAATCAAGAGTTGGAAGCCTAACCAACTGAGCCACTCAGGCACCTCTCTAATTAAATGTTTTATATGAAATAATCCTCCTTGCCCCCCAAATGCACCCACACACCCACACTCACAAACACACATACTCACATTTCCAACATGATCGATTATCTGTGTCATTTCGGACTTCTATAAAACCAGGAGTTAGTGTCATGGTTTCTGAAGTCATGCAACCAGCCATCCATGCAGAGGTAAAAGGATAGAAAGGTTCTAGCTCATGGGATCCTGAAAAGATACTGCTCTTTAATGCAGATGAAGGCACAACCATTTTGTTATTCCCTGTTTTTCTGACTGCTATCAGACTTCAGCCCTCAAATATGGATCACTGCCAATTTATGAGGAAGAAAATAGCCTGACTTCTCCCTGCCTAAATTCTGCATTATATTTCCTTATGCTGCACAAAATGCAAAACAGAAGCTAAAATTAGGAGCTGAGGTGCTAGTGAGGTTGATATGTGTAGGGAGAAGGCCGAGAGGAGATGTCACAGAGAAGGATACAGAGAGCTCCCTGGGGCCCCTTCCTTCCCTGTCACAGGCAGCAGAGCAGAAAAGAAACAAAGGAAGGGGAAAGAAGGTGAAGGCGGCCCAATTACAATACCTGCGGAGAATCCTGGTGGGTTTTTTGCACTCCCTAAGAGGGCCATGACCTACTTTTTGACATATTGTTTCCTTATTTATCAAAATACATTCTTAGTGAATCACTGTCAAGTTTTCTGCAGTTTTCCAATAAAAAAATTTCCGTTTCCACACTGGAGGCTACCGTCTGTGTCTCTGTGCATAGTAGTAGCAACATACCCAGCTGTACCAGGCTGATGGTGGACATGAGGAATTCCTTAAAGGCAGGGAGGCTGCAGTTTTCAATGACTCCATCTGAAAAGCTGTAAGCAAAGCCTTGAGTCTATTTAAGAATAGACTGGTGCCTGAGAGCCGGCCGGCTCCATTCCTCAGCTGAGGTGCACACAGACTTGCTGGATGGGGGTATAAAAGCCCAAAGGCGGAAGCAAATATAATAGTGCCCTGGATTCATAGGGCACTTTTCTTCATGCAACCTCGGGCCTTCCTGGTTACAGTGTAAGGCCATACTCTCTGGGCAGAGTGACCCGCCCCACTCGAAACCTCACTGAGCAGTAGTAAAAATTCTGCGAGTATTACAGGGAGCAGAAAAATGGAACGGAGTCAGTTGTTCCCCTGGGATCTCCCAGGGCAGCCTCGCTCCCAGGCAGGTGGAGTGCCACTAGGACCCAGGGCCTGTGGTTTCAGCGGCTGCTTCTTCCTCCAGAGCCTCACTGGGCTGTGGAGAAAAAGAGACAGACCTCCTCTGGGACACCCCCTAATTATGCAGGGGCATGGGGATCAGGCCACTGGCTGGCCAGAGTCCCATCTGCCCTGTTCTCAGCTCCTGGCGGGGCACACAGTGGTGGGACTGTGGGAGCCAGCAGGTTCTGGGGGGTGGGCTGCAGGGGTGATGCCTGTGGTGGGGAACAAGGGGAGCGGGGGCGGCTCCCCCAGCCCCTACAGAAGGGCAGAGCTGCACCGCCCAGCTCCTAGGGCCAGAGGCCAGCAGCTAACCAAAGGTTCCTAGAGGACCACCCTCCCTGCCCCTCTTACTTTGGCTCTCCATCGCTTCTGCCAGCTGGTCCCCCATCCCCCGGCCCACACCGGGGAGCAGACTGCCCCACCCGCCACGGACCACTGTGCCACAGCTCGGCTTGCCCCTTCCACTTCCACGGCTCAGCGCCAGGGGACAAGCAGCAGGGCAAATTCGAAAACTGGGACCTGAACAGGTTGACTTGGAGGTGGTTCAATAAATGTCCAAATGAGTTTTCTGTGCTTCTGTGCTCCTCTGACTCCTGTTCTAAAACCAGGGAAAAACGTCTGAGTGACGCGCTGGAGCTCTGGCTAAGGATATGGTGTTATTATTAGAGCAAATGGGAGAGAGTCGTGCCTCCTCCGGGCAGGGCTCACTGGGCCTCGTGGGAGGCAACTGTCAACAGCTGCTGGGAGGGAGGCTTGTTTATTGTCAGCAGCCGGCACCGAGATTCAGATTCCCACAGGCCCAGTCCCAGCTCACACCCCCGCAGCTGCAGGCAAGGGCTGCTGCAGGCAGCGCGTCCGACTGGCGTCCGACTGCAGAGGTCCGCGGGTCTCCACTCGGGGAGGACTCCGCCCACAAGGAAACCCACGAGGCCCCCAGGACAGCTGGGGGAATTCCAACCAACCAAAGACTCCCAAGAGCAAACTGCGGTGTACAACGCCTTGTCCGAGAGCCTAAACCCAAGAATCCGGACCCAGCTGCGAATCCCACGCCAGGGCTCCGTGTGAGTGTTCTTTGTTCAGCACCAAATATTCATGGTGCACCTACTGCCGCAGAGGCATGGGGCTGGGTACAGCAGTGAGCGCGACCGGCCCAATCCCTGCCGCCGTGGAGCTGTCTGAAGAAATCGCGTGCAGCTAAACTGGTCATTATATGACGAGTGTTATGATATAGTCGAAGAAACCAAGAGCATAATAATAGGGGAAATCTAAACTGAACACAGCAATTGCCTTGATAGGGACACTGTCACCAAGAGACACAGTAAAATTCAGGCCTATTGGGGTCTCAAGGGAGGTCAGCCTACACCCCTCCCTTCTTTTTCTCTTTCTTCAGCTAATTAAACTTTTAGCTAATATCTACCCATCTGGTGTGCGTTCTTTTTCATTGCCAGCCTCTTGAACATAAAGCTCTGGGAATAAATAATAATAATCACAGAGCACCAACCAAAGAACCCAGAATTCTCTGGGAAGCATGACAGATCCCTTTATCCGCGGCAGTCAGCATGCTGTTCTCTGCCATTATGCTTACTCTTCCCCCTTACAGCAGTAATCACCAGAAGCCCCTCCCCCAAGAGGGTCCAGCCCTTTAGGGCATCACGGAAGCAGCCTCCAGTCAACTAAGAACAGGATGAAGTGGACGCCCTCAACCCCCAAAACAGAACAAGTGAGGTGATGAGAAGTTTCATGGACTCCCTGAGCTCCACAACCAGGGCGAACCTTTTAAAATGGAAGTCGGGGCCGCCTGGGTAGCTCAGTCATTAAGTGTCTGCCCTCTCAGGTCAGGATCCCAGGGGCCTGGGAAGTCCCTCCTCGGCCTGTGCAGTGGGAAGCCTGCTTCTCCCTCTCCCGCTCCCGCTCGCCATGCTTGCGTTCCCTCTCTCGCTATGTCTTTCTCTGTCAAATAAATAAAATCTTTAAAAAATAATAAAATAAAATGTAAGTCAGATGATGTCCCCTTCTCTTCAAAAAGCCTGTACTGTTCCCCAGCTCGCTCAGACTAAAGCCAAAATTCTGACAATGACCCACAAGGCCTTACGTGATTGAGCTCCTCATTTCTTGTCTGACTTCCTCTCCTGGCTCATTCTGCTTCAGTCGTGTATCTCCTTGCTGGTTTTCTTGAACACGCCAAGCACACTCCATCCTCATGGCCTTTCATACTCTCTTCCTGGAACTTTCTTCCCCATATATCCACATCCTCACTGTCTCACTTCCTTTGAGTCTCTGCTCAAATGTCACATTGCCACCCTGTAAGTGACACCTTCCTCAGCCACACAACTTATGAAGCAATAGTCCTTCCACAATCCTTGTCCTTCTTATCCATTTTATTTTCCTTCATAATTGTATCACATCTGACACACAGTCTACTTTCTTTGCTGTTGCCTCTGCTAGAACATTTGCTTCTTGAGAACAAAGTTTTTTTCTATTCTTTTTTTTTTCTTTTTCTCACCGGTTTCCAATGCATAGAACAGTGCCTAGAACATAGTACAACCTCAATAAATAGTCAACGAATAAACAATTAGATTATAAATTAATTGGGAAAGGAAGAACATTAAAAAATGGTGTTGGGGGGCACCTGGGTGGCTCAGATATTGGGCATCTACCTTCAGCTCAAGTCATGATCCCAGGGTCCTGGGATCGAGCCCCACATCAGGCTCCCTGCTCAGCAGGAAGCCTGCTTCTCCCTCTCCCAGTCCCCCTGCTTGTGTTCCCTCTCTCGATGCATCTCTGTCAAATAAATAAATAATCTTGAAAAAAAAATGGTGTTGGGATTTTTGGTGTTCCAGATAGAAAATAAATTCAATTCCTACTTCATACTACACACCAAAGCAAATTCTAGATGGATTAAACATCTAGATATAAAAAGTGAAACCTTAAAACTTTTCTTTTTTGTTTTAATTTTTTTTTTTTTAAAGCATGCACCTATGCATGCAAGCGATTGGTGGGGGAAAATCTCAAACAGGCTCCATGCCCAGCACAGAGCCCAGTGCGGGGCTCAATCCCAAGACCCTGAGACCATGACCCCAGCCAAAATCAAGAGTCAGACATTTAACCAACTGAGCCACCCAGGCACCCAAAAATCTTTTAAATGACATAGAAGTCTATATGATTTCAAGATAGAGAAAAAATTCTTAGAAAGTGAAGAGCACATGGGAAAAGATGCATTTGACTAGAACAAAAATTAAAGCTTCTATACATTAAATGACACCATAAACAGTAGAAAGCAAAACAAAGAAAATAAATGAAGAGGTTTGTAACATACAAAACTCCCAAAAGTTTAGAATTCAAAATAAAGAATTCCTACAATAATAAAAAGGTAAATTCCAATAGAAAGAGGGTTCAGTGAAACAGAAAGGCAATTCACAAAAGAAGAAATTGAATGGCTAATAAAATTAGGAAAAGTTGCCCAACCATACAAGAAAATAGAGACATAAATAAAAGCGATGAGCCACTTAAGCCCATTATATTCACAAGAACTGAAAATCTGATAAAAGTAAAAGTAGATGAAAATTTAGAAAGAAAAAAAAACCCGAGACCTCTTATTTACCACTAGTTGGGGGTCTAAATTTGAGCAATGGTAGAGGGGGTAGAGGGGTAGAGGGGAGTTTGTCAGCGAAACTCCAAATGCACCCACCATTCAACTCAGCAGTTCCATGTGTTCTGGAGAAACTGTCACACACAGGGATAGGACATATGTGAGCATGCTCGTAGCACTTCTGTTCCTAAGAGTGGCACAGTGGAAGCAACCTCAACGTCCATCAGTGGGCAATGGATTGTTACAAAGGAATACTATGCAACAGGGCTCAGCAAATTTGTTCTGGGCCAGATAGTATATGTTTGGCTTTGGTCAATCACCTAAGTCTGTATTGTAGGTTCTGGGGTTGTTTTGTTTTGTTTTGTTTTTTAACAACCTTTACAAATGTAAAGCCATTCTTAGCCGTTTTTGCTCACAGGATGGATATGCTCACAGCCCTACTTTGCCAACTGCTGCGGTAATGGCAATTAAAATTAGCGAATTAAGGGGCCCCTGGGTGGCTCAGTGGGTTAAAGCCTCTGCCTTCAGCTCGGGTCATGATCTCAGCGTCCTGGGGTCGAGCCCCGCATAGCATCGGGCTCTCTGCTCAGTGGGGAGCCTGCTTCCTCCTCTCTCTCTGCCTGCCTCTCTGCCTACTTGTGATCTGTCAAATAAATAAATAAGATCTTAAAAAAAAAAAAAGCTTTAAAAATTAGCGAATTAGGTATATATGCACCAACTTGAGTAAGTCTTAAAGACAAAAATGAGTGACAAATAAATTCAAGAAAAATTATATGCTTTTTAGGTACATCTTCAATTTTTCACAAGATATAAATACATGCATGTAGTAAATCTATAAAAATGTCTGTTGGAGCACCTGGGTGGCTCAGTCTGTCAAGCGTCTGCCTTCAACTCAGGTCATGTTCCCTGGGGTCCCACAGGGCTCCCTGCTCAGCAGATTCTGCTTCTCCCTCTGCCTCTGCCCATCCCCCACACTCGTGCATGTTCTCTTTCTCAAATAAATAAAATCTTTCCAAAAATAAAAATGTGTATGTTAAGGTTATATGTAAGTTTACAGTAGAAGTTGTTTCTAGGGGAGGAAAACGGAAAACAGGATCTGAGTGGGGCACCAAGAGAACTTGAACTTTATCAGCAATATTTCTTTTATATAAAATAATCTTGAGCAAATATGACAAAATGTAAATGCCTATTCAAAGTACTGGGTGCATGAATACTTATCATATCTTTCCCTGTACTTTCCTATAGTCAACATGTTTTCCTGAAATACATCCAGTAAAACAAACAAAAAGATTGCTAAAGTGTATGTCAAAATTTTAAGTGATTATTTCTGCTACATGACATTTCTTATTTTTACTTATCTGGATTTTCTAAATAGATTCCTGTCTCTAAAGATTAGAATTGACTTTATAATGCAAAAATAAAGTTCAGGGGTGCCTGGGTGGCTCAGACAGCTCAGGTTATGATCCCAGGGTCCTGGCATAGAGCCCCGCATTGGGCTCCCTGCTCACAGAAGCCTGCTTCTCTTTCTCCCTCTGCTCCTCCTCCTCTCTCTCTCTCTCTCAAATAAATAAATACAATCTTAGACAAAACAAAAAACTTTTCAAGCACCAGCTTAACTATGGAGCTCATCCAATGTTTGGTTGGAATCCTGGATAAAGAGAAAACTCCCACTTCCATCTTCAGAGAACTCCTGTGTCCCCCTGAAGAAAGCACCTGCAGCAGGGCCAAAATAAGACCAATTTCCCTTGCTTGGATGTAAGAGCAGGTCTGCTTCTCTGTCTCCTGTTTCTCCATCCAGGGAGCATTCTTCTCCTTGGTGGGGAGAGCTGAGGCCATTGCCCAGAGCTCTCTAGCACCAAGGGAAGAGGGCTGTGATGACAGTGAAATGTCAGTGGTCACCCCACTGTGCTCAGCTGACCCCTCACTGGCTGAGGTCACAAGAGGGGGGGCAGAGGTGGGGGAAGTAAGTAGCACGAGGTGCTGAGTAATGGCTTCCTCTCTACCCTGGGAAAAATAAGCCCTTGGAGCTGTTGATCCAGATGGTGGACCTCCTTTATAACTTGGGGTGCACTAGGTTTCCCTCTGTAGACCACAGTCCTGATTTTTATGAGTCCCTTGGCTTGGAGTGCTGTCTGGCTTGCAGCCCAACGACACGGCTGCCTCCCCACCGAGGTTTACACACAAGCCCCGATGAACTGGGGCTGACCCCGTGGGTGTTCACCCTGTGCCTTCCCAGAGCCCAACTCCCAGATTCGGTTTAAATGCTCTGTGGCCACCATCCCGAAGTTCCAGATGACATTATGTTTGAATGTGTGTTTTGCAAGCAAAGTCGGCTGAGAGCACAGAGCAGGTATTAGCAGAGGAGGCCGACAGCTGTGCTCATGTTCGTGCCTTCAGGCGATGGGACAGAGCAGGGGCAGCCAGACCCAGCTCTAACACGGACTAGTGACAGTGGCTGGGACAGCAGTGGGAGGTGGATGTGCCCGTCCTTCCTTCCCGGAGCCCAGCCCTGCAGCATGTGCACTAATGCTAACTCTGCAGTCCCAGCCCTGGGTCTGCCTGAGCACCGAACTGCCTGTCCTCCCACAGCAAACTGTCAGTCAGCTACTACAGAAGGAAACTGTGCGCATGGACCTTGCAATCAAACCTGTCTGAGAATTATTTGACTTCTTTAATGAATTTAGGATCTCTAATTTTGAAAACTGTCACACCACCGCAAAGCAAATATCCACAGGCTGCGAAATAGAAAGTAAACTTGGAAACCATTTCTTTCAACAGAAAGGATATTATTCTCATACAAAGCTTGAGATAAATCAATTATTAATAAGAAAGGCAATTTAGAATTGATTTTTCTTATAATGGAAAATAAAGCAACAAAATGCATAAATAAGCATGTTTAATCATACACTAATTATGAGGTTGCTTTCAATTTCTTGTACAACCTCTACAAGTTACAGGAAATGCCAGGGGAAGCATTAAATGCCATTGCATAAATGTATGCTTAAAATTAAACTCAGACAGATGTGAAGCTCATCATCAGCTCTAGATGTACTAAAATTTCCATTTTGAAATAATTTTTACCAGAAATTTACCCCAATGTTGTCCCAGCCTCTAAAATATACCTCACATTTCCAGTAACTGTTGTACCAACAGAAAGATCCTTCTCAAAATTAAAGTTATCAAAAATTATTTGAGATCTTGCATTTGCCAAGAATGACTAATATCATTTTGAATTATATCTGTTGAAAACGAAGTTGCTAAAAGGATAATTTCTGATGCCCTAATAAATGAATTTGCAAAAAAAAAAAAACCCAGAAAAATCTTAGGATTGAGATACCATGTTAATAAAATATTACTGGTAATATATAATATTATACCATACCAAAAGCATTATTCTATTTGCATTTGTAAATTTACCCTGTTATTCTTGTAATAGCATCATGTCTGTTAGGCTTATAAGTAGCAAGAGCTTTTTAAAAGAAACAAGTTTTATATTTTAAAACTTTAAATGGCACTGCATTCCTGCTTTTTGAACTAGGACCCTAAATTTTTATTTTGCACGGGGCCCTGCAAATGATGTAGCCAGCCCCACGTGGATGGTTTTCCAGAGCTGATCGAGCCACTGCCACCCTTTGTGAAGAAGGCTGGTCATCTCTCTGTTAGGCAGCTGGTCTTGAGAAATAAACTGGTCCATTCAGAGATGAACTGGGGATCTTGTGTCCTCATGCACTGGCCAACCCCAGTCCTCTCCTCTGTCCACCACAGGGGACAGCCCCCCCCCCCACATGTACTCTGTTGTGAGTGACAGCTGAGAGCATCACTCCAACCTCCCTCTCCTTCATAGGTGTCTTTTCCTTCTCTGAGGGACATCTGCACTCCTTTGGGGACATGGCATGGAGAAAACTGAACTCCTGTTGAGGGAACTCAGCACAAGATAGATTACATTTTTGTTACTGAAACACCCACGGCCACCTTCTCAAACTTTCCCTCTGAATACTATTTGGCGATTCCTGGTCAGGTACCCAGAAGGGGCCACTTCGCCAAGGCTGGTCAGAGCCTTGGCGAGGGATAAAAGCCCTGTAGGACTGAAGGCTAAATGGAAAGAAAAGAAAAGTCAACCTTCCTGTGAGGAGCCTGGGGACAGAAGCTGCGCCCGCTGATGCTCTACTGTCCTCCGCTGAACAAGGCAGGACATGGATTCTGCCCGCAAAGGGCTTTCCTTTGGACAGTTTCATTTCATTTCACACAAAACACATTTGGCAACTTTCATAAAAACACAACTACATATGGAATTGTGCTCGAGCCACCCAAACTCTAGACCCTTCTCTAATTTCCACTGCCGGACAACTTGACCATGTCCTGCCTTTTCCCGTTTCCTGTTTCCATGGGCATACATCACAAGCTCCTTGAGGACAGAGACCCTATCTTCCTCATGGGTCACCCAGCCCCCAAGTATAAAGACAATACTGTAGTTCTTTGAACACTTACAACCCACTTTCCCGCTCATTAACTTGTCAGTCCTCACAGCACATCCCTCCAAGCCAAGATAATGCCCATTTTGCAGAGAAGGAGATCAAGTTCTTTAGAAGTTCACCAGTTTGCCCACACTCCCACAGTTGCTCTAGGCCAAGGCTAGGACTCAATCAGAGATTGGGCTGATTCTGTAGGACCACAACTCTGTGGAGCTGGCGTCTTTAAAAGGGCACACATTACTCTTTTTGCACACCCTCACCGTGGTGCATTACAATGGCAAATATTCCATGAGACCTTGTGATGCTAGATGTTTCCACGTTTAGCATCAGAACCACAACCCAGTGACTGTGTTTTCTATTACACGGAAGCACTTGCTGAGAGTACCACGTGCATGGTTCTGGGACTGTTGAGCATGTCAAGGACTTTGGGCACAAGAGGTAGAGCTCTCTCAAACTCACATCTTCAAGCTCGCCTCTCATTTTCCACACCCTTCTGAGATAGAGTGGGCAGCAACATGACTTTCTAAAGGCACCCTGCCTAGACTTGCTTCCTGGCAATAGCGACTATCCCTGCAAGCCATGGCTTCCGTTTGTTGCCCCCATAGATAAGGAGAATGTGGAGGTGTAGGGCTCTAGAGCATAGCCCCCAACACAGGCTTCTTTAAGTGTCTGAGGCCCAGCATATTTGGGCCTACAGGACAATCCCAATTCATTGCAACTTTAACAGATGGTTTTTATATGTTTATAACCATGGGATAAGGAAAACCTACTTAAGGTACAAAAACACAGAAGCCATGAAGAAGAAAAATGACTAAAAGCCTGAGCAGCATATGAATTCAAAATTTAGAACAGTAAAATCTATCAGAAGGTGAAAAGAAAGCAGTATTATTAAAATCCCTGCAATAGGTATAACAAAAGATTAACACTCAGGAGGAAACCGCTTAAGAGCATGAAGCTGAACAAAAAATCAAAATGGCTGCACTAACGCTTCTTTGAGGCTGTATCACCCTCGAATGGAACCTAGGACCTACCATCCTCAAGACATGATGAAGGAGGCTGGCAATATTTACACAATGTCTGTCAAAACCAACTAGATCCTACATTTCCCTATAAACCCCCAGCCCCTTCCTCTAGGGGGCTCACAGTTTTTGAAGGCCTCATACTGCTGTTGCCTCCCTTGCCTGGCAAAGGAATAAACTATCCTCTTTCTTTATATTAAAACCAGGCTCTTACATTACATATTTTGGCTCCAGAGCACAGAAGTCGATTTATGGCAAGTACCAACAATCTTACAATAAGGAAAAGGAAGGTGAACGATTTAATTAAAAAGATGCAAAAAATATCTGAAAGAAATATAAATGGCAGGGGCGCCTGCGTGGCTCAGTCAGTTAAGCGTCTGCCTTCAGCTTGGATCATGATCCCAGCATCCTGGGATCCAGCCTCACTTCGGGCTCCCTGCTTAGGGGAACCTGCTTCTCCCTCTCCCTCTGCCCCACCACCCAGCTCACTCACTCTTTCTCTCTCTCTCAAATAAATAAAATCTTTAAAATATATAGAGATACATATAAATGGCAAACAGCAAAGGAAAATATGCCAAATCTCACTGTCAACAGAAATGCAATTAAGATACTAAAATATGATTGTTTTTTCATCCAATTGGCAACCATTAAAAAGACTAATAATACCCAGTGTTGGACCTTTAGCTAGACTTACCAAGAAAAAAAAGAGTGAAGGCTCAAATAAATAAAATTTTATATGAAAGGAGATATTACAACTGATACCACAGAAATGCAAAAGATCCTGAGAGGCTCCCATGATCAATTATAAGCCAACAAATTGGACAACCTAAAAGAAATGGATAAATTCCTAGAAACACACAAACTACCAAGACTTAATCATGAAAAATTAGAAAATATGAACAGACCAATGACAAGTAGAGAGATTAAATCAGTGACCAAAAACTTCCAACAAAGAAAAACCTAGGGCCAGCTAACTCCACTGGGGAATTCTACCAAACATTCAAAGAAGAATTAATGTCAATCCTTCTCAAATTCTTTCAAACAAGTGACCTGAATAGACTTCCAAGAAGGCATACAAATGGCCAACAGGTACATAAAAATGTACTCAACATCACTCATCATCAGGGAAATGCAAATCAAAACTATAATGAGATATCTCCTGAGACCTGTTAGAATGGCTATTAGCAAAAAGACAAGTCATAAAACAAGGATTCTATGGTCTCATGTATATATGGAATCTAAAAAAGCCAAACTCACAGAAACAGAGTAGACTGGTGGTTGCCAGGGCTTATGGGATGGGGGACAATGAGGAGATGTTGACTGAAGGATAAAAACTTCCAGTTATAAGAGGAATAAGTTCTGGGAATCTAACCTTCAGCATGGCAACCAGAGTTAGCAATACCGCATTGTGTATTTGAAAGCTGCTAAGAGAGTAGATCTTAAATGTTCTCACCTTAACAACCACCACCACCAGAAAAATAGTAATTACGTAAAGTGATAGATCTGGTAGCTAACTTTATGGTGGCAATCACTTTACAATAGAGATACATATCGCACCATTACATCATACACCTGAAACTCAGAAAACATCATATGTCAATGAGATCCCAATAAGGCTGGAAGAAAAGAGGAAATAGGAACACCCAGTATTGGGAGTTAAGAGGGCAAGGAGGTTGCATCAAATTTTAAAATGTCAAAAAAAAAAAAAATTTTTAAATGTCTGTGCTATTTGACCCAACATTCTACTCCCAACAGCTAGCCTAAAGAAGCACCAGAACTTGTGAATGAAGAATCATGTAAAAAATTTTAAAATGTCTGTGCTATTTTTAAAAAAAAAATTTTTTTAAATGAATTACAACACTGTTTGTACAAGCTTAACATTGGAAACAAACTTAAATGTCCTCTAGTAAAAGCATGGCTTAGTAACACATGGGGCGGTCATTGCAGGGATCACTATGCAGCAGTTATGCTGAGCACCCAAATAGAAAGATTCCTAAGACTTGAAGTAAAAAACAAAAAAGTGAATTGTTCAACAGCATGCATAGGGTAATCCATTTATTTTTTAAACATGAACACCCACAACACCACACGTTTCTGTATATACCTAGGCATGTAAATGGATAGAAATACTCCCCAAAATGGCACATACTAACTTGACAATGATTGTTCTTTCTGGGTAGCAAAGTGGGCTTGGGGATGTGGCAGTGGAGAGAATTGTGCAAGGACTATTCTGTGAATTGACATTATTACAAGAAGAATGTATTCATATATTACATGTACAATTTTAAAACAAGAAGAAAAAGGGAACTACCATAGCCTTAGGGCTGTTCAAGGGCAGATCTATAAAATCCATTAGGTCTGCCTTCCCTAGGGGGGATACAGATAGCCTGATTAGGGCATGGGGAGAGGGGACAGGGTAGAGAAAGAGAACCACCACCTGCCCAGGGTCAGCCCCCACCCAGATGCCAGTACATCTCCTTCCTGACATTCTCTCTAGCCAGGACCTTTCCTAGAAGCCTTTCCTCCATTTCCTGATTTGACTCCACTGTATGTACTTGTTTAAGTAAGGCCATCCTCCCCTCTGTTTTTGTGTTCCCTCAATTACAATTTTTATAATACTTGGAAAGTAATGCATCAATTACATAGCCTACCAGGACTCCTAATAAATTCTAGGAATTGATAGATGTTCTTCTACTTTCCACTCATGCACAGGTCAGGTGCCCTGGGAAATCACTTCTGAGGCTCTGAGCTCTGCATGCAGGAGAAGAGCTGAGGGAAGCCCTTACCAGCAAGAGCTCTTGGGAACACCAGCTCTGGGGGAGTGAAGACAGGACCACGCAGAGGAAGAAGGGGGCTGGGTGGCAGTCACAACAAAGGCCTTGGCAGATCCCAGAAGGAGTTCTGGAGCTGAAGGGCCATTTGGAGTTATTTCAAAATAAGGAATGGGGGCTGGACATTTGTACCTCCACCTGGACCTGTCATTGGGTGTGGGCTGATCTGGGAAGGGAGTGTCACTTTGGCTGAAGCCACTTGTTTCAGCTGAGAGTGGGTCCCCAGGCGACTGCTGGGGAATGAGCACCTCAGCCCTGAAGGGGAATCTGGGAAGTTCGCCATGTCCAGAGGAGTCGGGAGCTAAGTGACCATTCATCTCTGAGGGAGGAAGAAATGAGACAAGGCGACACATTTTTATCTCCATTTTACAGGTGGAGAAACCCCTGGTATGTTTTCTGCGATGTCCTGGAAGTCGGTCAACAATGCAAGCATGGAACTGGGTGCCCAGGCTGAAGGGGGAAAACATCTAAATTATTGCAGCAGAGGGGTGTTGGGGGGGGATGGTTTGAACAGAAACAGGGAGCCATGCTTTGAGCTTAAATGCCCTGGTAATGATTTCATTTCCGTTTCCATATCTAGAAAGAATTTAACTTACAGTAAATCAAGTCTGTTGCTTGAAAAGTAAAGAGAGGAGAAGAGGAACACCACATTTAGGGTGCTAACATCCCAGCTGTCTGGAATTGAGTCCAGGGGCTCTCTCCCATTCTCCCAGTCTGTTGGGTTTAGACGCTTGTGCATGAAAGTCCTTCTGTAGAGGGTCAGGGACTTCCATCAGCCTGAAAAGCTGAGCCCAGTAAGGACACACAGTTACCAACACAGAGACATTTATTCTGATGCTACTCCTGTTCACAAAGGAAACAGTTGCTCTTTCCCCCACAAACTCTGAAGAAACCTGTATAGCCTGGTTTAGACCTTCTGCTTTTATCTGGCAGTTCTAGATCCCTGGCGGGGGGTGGGGGGAGATAATAAACGGCCCTGATTCCTTCAGAGATGTCAGACTGCAAAAATGGAGGAAGAATTCGGGACATGGCAATCTGGAAATCTTTGATTTGTCAAACTCTTGCCATCAGGCCCCTCACATGCATTGTTTTCTTGAAACCTCGACACTCTGAGGTGCGTGCGTGCTAATATTATCTGTTTCACAAGTACTAATGTTTTTGTTTCACAGATGAGGAAATTGAAGCTCAGAGGGGGAAAGTAAGTTGCCTGAGATCACAGAGCTACAGGTAACACGGGAAGTTTTCAGTCCAGGTCTGGCTGATAACAGAGCCAACTAAGAAAGGAGGTCGCTAAGACTCAAGCTTAGCCAGGACAGATAAAAATAAGAGCAACAATGGGGAGGTATTAAGAAGATAATTAACATAATTTTTCTGAACAGCAGGTTGGAATAGAGATATCCAAGAGCCAGCCACACAAAAGTCCTGGGCCCCGTATTTATCTTCACTGTACAAACAAAATTAAGCAATTCATTTCCTACAGCTCATATAATGCTATTTTGGTACATTTAAAGCATATAAATATTATTTATTATGTTTATGAGTATTTACTGTGAGATATATATATGTGTGTATACATATATATGATGGCCACATGAGGTTTCATTATACTAGGCTTTTGATTTTTGTGTGGGTCTGAAATTTTAAAGAAAAAGTTAAAAATAAATAGACTTGTCATGTGAGGGGTTAGTATCTCACACACACAGACACACGCACCTTTTTCTTTTGTGTTCTTTTCCACATTTTCTCTTTCTCTGCCTTTTTTTTTTTACTTGCAAAAGTAATGGATTCTTATAAAATAATAATAAATATATAATATATTTATTATATTATATATATATTATATATATATAATATATATATATAAATATAAAAATAAATAATAATAATAAAAAATAATACTGAGAGCTATAAATCCACGTTCCATTAATACAGGCGAAGACTGTGTCAGGTGTGTCCCTTATAACTTCTCCTTCTGTAGGACACTGCCTGGCGCTGGTCCGGGCTCCACTGAACAGGATCACTGATCCTCACAAGACTGGAAGGGACCGATCACATTCTCAATTCCTTCACTTTATGAATGGGGAAACTAAGACTCTGAGAAGAAGGAGTAACTTGGTCGGGGTCCCTGAGCTGGTTAGAAGCAGAAGCATCCTCAGGCAGCCTTTGCTGGGTTACCACAGGGTTAGTGAAGCTGCCGGTTCTGCCCCCAGCACCTCCCCTCCCCTCACCCCTTCTTACCCCTCCTTGGCAGGAGCTGAGGGAATGGGGGGCAGATCCCAGCCTTGGTGAAAGCTTGCCAGAGGTCCAGGGCTGCTTGGCACCAGGACATTCCCAGGCAGCCAGACGCAGCCCCCAGACTCACTCCATCTCCATCTCTCAGAGGCCAGAGTGCATCCCTACTTCCTACACCGCCCCCCCCCCGCCCCCCCAGTCAGTGAGGTAGAGTGCGCTTCCTGGTGCAAAAGGGAAAATAAAGAGGAATTCCCTGAGAACAAATAGGTATGCAAAGAGAATGCTACCTTTCAAGCTTAAACATAAGAGGGAAGAGAGGGTCGGACCGAAGGTGGGAATTCATGCCAAGTTCTAGGTTTAGAATGGAGACTCTCCAGAGCCACTCTCGGATCCACAGCCCCAGAGAGCCCAAGCCTTTCAAGACCACAGAAGGGGACTCTGGAGGCAGCTCAAAACTATCTCACGTACAGATTTCAGGAATTGTTTCCTCACAGTTTGCGCATTCTCACCAGAAAGCCACTTCAGATCAGGGGAAGGGATTTCACTGAAGGGTCCAGATCTCTGCTGTCCAACAGGGCAGCTCCCGGTCACGTGCAGAGACGAGCACTTGAAACAGCTGCTCCAGGGACACCTGGGTGGCTCAGTCATTAAGCATCTGCCTTTGGCTCAGATTACGATCCCAGGGTCCTGGGATCAAGCCCCATGTTAGGCTCCCTGCTCAGCGAGAAGCCTGCTTCTCCCTCTCCCACTCCCCCTGCTTGTGTTTCCTCTCTCGCTGTGTCTCTCTCTGTCAAATAAATAAATAATATCTTAAAAAAAAAAAAAGAAGAAATAGCAGCTCCAGAGTAAGGTGTGCTATAGTGTAAAATGCACACCAGATTTTAAAAACCATACAAAGGGACTCCTGGGTGGCTCAGTGGGTTAAAACCTCTGCCTTCGGCTCAGGTCATGATCTCAGGGTCCTGGGATTGAGCCCACCATTGGGCTCTCTGCTCAGCAGAGGCCTGCTTCCCTTCCTCTCTCTCTGCCTGCCTCTCTGCCTGCTTGTGATCTCTGTCAAATAAATAAATAAAATCTTTTAAAAAAAAAAACCCATACAAAAATAATAATTAAAAAATCTATTAATAATTTTTGTATTGATTAGATGTCAAAATGATATTATTTTAGATATATGAGATTAAAATATATTAAAATTATTGATGATTTTCTTACTTTACTGAAGTATAATTAACAGACAATAAGCTGCCCATACTTAAAGAATTACAATTTGAGAAGTTTTGGCATCATACACTGTGAAATCATCCTTAAAGTCAGTATCGTGAACAGGCCCAGCACCCCCAAGAAGTGGTCATGCCCTTTGCCTGTCCCCCATCCTGAGATAATCACTGGTCTGCATTCTGTCGCTACAGAAGTATGCATTTTCTAGATTTTTATGTGAGTAGAATCACAGAGTAAGCATAATTTTTTTCCTGCTTGTGCTCAGCCTAATTATTGTGAGATTCATTCATGTTGTTCCACGTATCAGAAATCCGTTCCTTTTTATTACCAAGTAGCATTCCATCATATGACCATATCCCAGTTTTTTTTATCCATCCCCCTGTTGACAAACATTGGGGTTGTTTCCATTTGGGGGCTATCACAGATCAAGCAGCCATGAATGGGTAAAACCCACTTAGCTTTTACCTTTTTTTTAACTAGATATATTAAAATATGCTCCCACTGTATGTCTATTGAACAGTATATACCTAGATTCTCTGCTAGGCCCTCCACTTTCCCTGCACAAATTGGCTGCCTACTTAACTGAGTTTAATTCAACCAGCTGGGCAGGTGCAGGGTGGGGAACTGCTGTCACAGAGGTGAAGGGCCCCAGAAGAGAGGGACACTGGGTACATATTCCCTCTGTGCCCCCCAGACTGGCCTTTTCCAGGGACTGCCTCAAGGCACTGGCCATCTAGAGGGAAAAGAGGCAGATGCATAAACCGTCACCTCAAATCCAACATGAGAAGTTAGAGAGCCATGTATAAAGTCTCCAGTGACAAAAGGAGGAAGCACTTATGTGTCTGTCTGGGGAACCCAGGGAGGTTTTCCCAGGAGATGATATTTGAACCAGGTCTTAGAGAGAGTAGAATTTACTAAGCAGAGTCAGGGGAGGAGCACAGGAGAAAGCTCGGGAATTTTCTGAGCACAGGAGAAAGCTCAGGAATTCCCCATGGCAAGGCAGATTCTAGGAACTGGGACGTGTGAGCAGAGAGGATGGCATGGGATGGAGATGGAGGGAGAAGAGGCCAGAATGAAGCACCTGCTACACCATGATGAGGGTTGATTCTTGTCCTCCAGACACAGACACTTCAGACCCAGGGAAAAGAACCAGGCCAGACTGTACTTTGGAATAACACTTGTGGGAAGAAAACAGGAGTGATGAGTACTTGGATGATGCCACTGGGAATGGACAACAGGGACAGACTTATGTTCTGGAGAGTTCCGTAGCAGATTGCACTGGGATTGCCAACAGGATATAAGGCACGCAGAAGAGCCAACTCCAGTGTCCCTTATGGCTGGTGCTCCTGGGTGGTCGCCATCTTTTTTTCCTCAGTTGTGGTGTCTGTCTCCCCACAGGTGTCCCTCTCACACTGCCAAGACCACCCAGCTCACTGTTGGCACAGAAAGATTTAAACTCCCTGTCTCCTACCAACTCAGTTTCCCCTGTGGCTTTCCACCACCTATAGAATGAAATCTCACTTCCCTAATATGGCCACAAAACCCTGGGCAAGCTGGGCCCATCCACTGGCCGGTACTACCCCGTCCTGCTACCCTTGAGCACTCAGCAGTTCTTCCCTTCTCTGCCTCTCTGCACCCCTGCCCAATGCGCGCACGCGCACGCACACACACAATACAACAGCACACTGATTCTCTCCTTCTCTGTGTTTCCTTCAGGTACAGCCTGAGGCTCCTTCTCCAGAAGCTTCCCTCGAGGGCTCCAGACCCAGGAGCTCGCCCCCTGTGCCTCAGTGCACACTGTTCATTGACCTCCTGTAACCTCCTTCGCACCCACTAAGCTATCACGTCTTCAGGACAATGCCCTCATCTTTCCTTTTTGAAACTAGAGGGCTGGAGATGGAGATTTTAGAGTAAACAGACATAAGCAGGAACTGCCTGAGGATTAGGAATTAAGAATGCTGAGATCAGGAGAGTGTGTGGAGGGATGAGGGCAGAGCCCCAAGGGCTATGCTCTGGATGTGCACCAGGATTTCTGACCCAACACAATGTGCAAAGAGGGCCAGAGGTGAGCTCTCCAGTCAGGGTCGTTAGTCTATTCTCTACTCTGATGAGTCCTGGGGAAGATTTATTTTACCAAGGAGGGGAGGGGCAGGGTGGGGGAAGCTGTATGAAAATAAGAAAAAATAGCCAAAGTTTCCTGCCCTTAATATATTATTAAGATGAAGAAGACAGAATAAACATGCATATAAAGGACATCAAAACATTGGAAGTCTGATGTTTGGGCCAATATTGTTAAAGGAGCAACAGATAAATGTGACTTACAGGGCAAATCTGCATGGAATTAGCTAAGTATCTGCTGAGATCTTACAATACACTCAGCACTGTCCTCGAGCTCTCAAAGATACTGTAGGTCAACCCAAGTCAACTGGTCTTGTCTTCAGGTGCGAACACTCATATTGTGGAAGCAAGATGAATACACATGAAGTCATCTGGGGATAAATGCATCACCAGGTGGGGAGGACAAGTTGATAAACACATGGATATGGAGAAAGGGGTTCCCAACTTTACTGGGCATATGATATCCCCAGGGATCTCATTCACATGCCGATTCCGGTTCAGCAGTTCTGGGGTAGAGCTCAGGATTTAGCATTTCTCACATGTTCTGAGAGAAGGCCAAGGCTTTCAGTATGGGACCCATTTTGAGCAGCAAGGACCCTAGTGAATGGAGAGAGCCATGTGAGCTGGAAAGCTCCATCAACAAGGAAGTCTGGGACTGACGGCACGGTGGCCTGGACCAGGCAGGAGGGGCTTTTCAGGTGGCGCCAGCCCCACCTGTGACCTGAGCAGAGTGCAGCTCACAGGTGGGGAGAACCATGGGCTCAGGAGGTGGATGCTGGAACTTGCCGGTCCCATCAGTCAGCGGCGACAACTAAAAGGGAGTCAGATATGTATAGTCTTAAATGCCACACTGAGGAATTGCAGCTTATTTAAAAAGGGAATAGTGAGCTGCAGGTGATTCTTGAATCGAATTTTGCGTATATGTTCAGGAAAAGTAGGAGAAGAGGAAGAACTATGTCCCCATGCAGAAGATAAGGAGAACTAGAGGACAGTTTCTCTCTCACACAGTTACTCTAAGAGATTCCTTTCGGCTGCTTGACGCAGTGCTTCCATCCCTCACCGTGCATCCCCTCACCGCCATCCAGACCTCGATCCCGGAGTCCTGGGCTCTAGAAGCCTTTCAGCAGGAGAGCTAAGTCTCAGATGATCCAGCTCCAGGAGAAAGAACCTTTCTTCTGCAGTTCCGTGGAGTCTTTCTTTCTCTCCATGGATGTATAAACAATTCGACAGCACATGATAAAAGTGAGGGGAGGGGGGACCCACATTAATTTCCTCGAGGCAAATGATAAGCTGGCAGGTCTTGCTCTATGGAGGAGATAAAAGCTCCAAACACGGCCGAATGACTCTTGGGATCCGAGCCTGGTACGGATGCAAATTAAAATAAAAACTATATAAACAGCAGCACAATCGCTCCATTCAGGGCGCCTTCATTAGCAGCCGGCGCTCCAGCGCCCCTGCCCACAAAAACAACTTCCCTTTTTTCTCCCTGCTCACTAGTTTCCAAGCTGCTCAACAAAAGGAAGCTGAGGACAAAAGCAGTTCTAATTGAGGGGGCTCTGGGGAGAGGGTCGTTGGGGAGATTTATTTTATGTGTGCAGATCCAAAAGCAAATGCAATGTGTCAGACCCGCTGAGGCCAGGTCCCCTGCTGGGGAGTCTAGAGGGGCCAAGTTCCTCCTCTCAGAGCTCATCACAGCATGATAACAAGCCAACCGTCCCATCGACCAGCCCAGGCCTCCCTGTGCCCCATAGAACCAACTGCCCCAAGTGCTGCCTTGTGGAGGGGACCTCAATGAGCAGGCCCTCAATGCAACAACTCACTACCTTAGCGGCCTCTACTCTTTACTGTAGAGGACAGAGCTCATTCATTGTATCCCCATGAAGCATCATTGTGGTGGGCAGTCACTGGGGTAAGGAGAAACAGTTTTACCAATATCCATCTACTACTGAACATTCAGGCTTCAGAAGGGAGCCGCTGTTCACAAACTACAGGTTTCTCTCATTGTCTTCCCATTTGACCAGCATTCCCAATCGCCTACTCCACTCTTGGAACCTCTTCAAGTGACCAAGCCCCCCAGCTTTCCCCTCACCCTACACACCCCACTCTCCAGCCACTCTTCATGTTCATCTCCCACCCTGCGCTTCCCCCCAAACTTGAAAGTCCCTACTATTTCCCCGCTATCCATGAAAACCCTCTTAGCCTTACGAACCTCGTGTTTTATCATTTCAAAATAGGGTAGGGGTACCTGGGTGGCTCGGTCGGTTAAGCGGCCAACTCTTGGCTTCTGCTCAGTTCATGATCTCAGAGTCATGAGATCGAGCCCCACATTGTGCTCCACGCTCAACACACAGTCTGCTTGAGGTCATCTCTCCTTCTGCCCTTCCTACTCCTGCTCTCTCTACCCCTCTCTCTAAAATGAATAAAATAAATTTTAAAAAATAAAATAGGGCAATAATCCTTGCTTTACCATTCCCATGGGCTGCTGGAAGGCGCATGTGAACTGAAGGACGTGAAAGCAACTCGAAGTGGCATACATATATTAACAGAAATGTCTTCATTGAGGCTACACCACTGAACCGTTTAATGACTGCCAAGAAGCTCTTTACTGTTAAATGAGACAACTGGAGGAGGAGGGATTCCAGCCAATAGGACAAATGAAGATTCTTGCACATTAACACCAAGATGAACTTAATGGTATTTTTAAATGATAGAAACCAAAACAGCCAAAGTGAACCACCTCTTGCCTTGGCCCCTTAGTGTTTCCCCAGAGCATCTTGCCTGCACATGCCTGGTCCTCACGCTCTGCTTGCCCCAGTTTATCCTTCTGGCCACACTGCTGGCATCAGACACAAAGGCCGGTGCCTGACAGAGGGAAGGAACAAAGAGAGTAGTGAGGGTGGGAAGGTTGTTTTTCTTTAATTTTGAAGATTGCTTTATTTTGTCCCTGTAGGGAAGATTCCATTATTTAGAAGATGGATTGTGGCACTATTCTTTCCCAGCTTATATCCTTATTTAGGAAAGGAGACAGGAAAGAAATGGGAAAGAGCAGACTGCCCTTTCCACCCCTCCCGTCAGCTAGGTGGTCACTAAGCTATATGGTTATTTTCTCATTTTCCCAGCTGATAAGGAGAAAAGAGGCATTATCTGCCTCAGACAGCCCCTGGCTCTAGAGAAGGAGAAGCCCAGGGCTGGTGGTTAATAGCACATGACCCAGCACTGTTTTCCCAGACACTTACAAGCCCTGGTGGCATCAGCCTAGACAACGCTGTTGGAAACATAACAATAAAGGTTTGGAATGCTCAGGTCTTATGTCTTTTCCAAACCACACTCACATCACCAGTTGCATTAGTTTCCTAGGGTTACCATAACAAACTCCCACAATTGGAGGGCTTCAAACAAGAGGCATTTGGGGGCGCCTGGGTGGCTCAGTCCATCAAGCATCCAACTCTTGATTTCAGCTCAGGTCATGATCTCAGGGTTGTGAGACTGAATCTACTCACATCAGGCTCACGTGCTGGGGCTGGAACCTGCTTGGGATTCTCTCTCTGCATCTCTCTCTCTCTCTCCAAAAACAAACAAACAAACAAAACAAAACAAAAAAACAAAAAACAAACAAGAGACATTTGTTCATGGACACTTGGGGAGGCCAGAAGTCCAAAATCAAGGTGTTGGCAGGGTTGGTTTCTTCTGGAGGCTCTGACAGAAAATCTATTCCATGCCTTCACTAGAGACGAACTTTGTCATTCTATGGCTTACGACTGTATCACTATAATTCCCACCCCCAACTACATAACCTTCTCCTTTGTGTCTGTGTGTCCTCTCCTCTTCTTTTAAGGACACTTGCCATTGGACCTAGGGCCCACTCCAAGTACAGGGTGATCCCATCTCAAATTCCTTATATTACATCTGCAGAGATCTTTCTTCTAAATAAAGTCACTTTTGCATGTTCCAAGGGTTAGGACTTGAACATATCTTTTGGGGGAGGGGGAGGGGCACTATTCAACCACTATAGTCCCCAAACAAAGGGGAAGGGAGAAGAGAAGGAAACCACACTGAGCTCCTATTCAAACCTGTTTAAGAGTTCATGGGACAAGGTAGGGGACTGGATTATTCAGTCAAATTATGGTAGCAAAGGCCAAGGTAACTGAATGAAACTTCAGCATGGCTATGGAAGGGAGGAAGGGGCAGCAGCCTGGGATCTGCCCTCCACTGAGACCCGCTGGGGTCACTAGGTAGCTGAAATGACAAAGTCACGGGAAAGAGCCAGGTCATCAATCTCTCTCCCCTCTCATCCACACCCTTCCTCTCACCTCACTTAATCTTGCTGGGTAACCTATGGATAACCCAGAGCTTTGTATCCTCCTGGGGTTGAGCAAGGCAGCAGCCTGCCTGCCCAGCACTTTGCTGCCTGTCTTGTGGAGGTCAGCCAGCCCTGTCCACCCTGGGACTGCTCAAAAGCTTGCACTTTCATGACTGGTTTGTGAACACGGGATTCAGTATTTATGTTTCTTCTGCTGCAGTTAATATTTACAAAAGGAAAAGCCTTCCAAACCTTCGCTAACAAAATTCAATTTAAAGATCAGAAAAAGGCACACCACATACAAAAATTCTAAAAGTTTCTTTCTCCAAGAAAGGAAAGGAAGAAAATATTGAATGAATTACCAAGTTTCAAAGGAACCATTTCTTGAGTTATTAGTGTGGCCTTCCTCCAAGAAATGCCTGCCAATTGCGTCAACAGAAGTTGTGTCAGTGAGAGTTACCAAGAAAACTTCTGAGGCCTGAGACTGTAGGGCTTTGGCCAACACTATGCCTATAAAATAAGCCTTATTTTGCGGGCCTAGAGTCCATGAACTTTTCCTCACAGTGTTAGGATGACAAAGTCTAGCAAATGTTGCCTGAAAAAATTCTGTGGATGAGAGGTCGAACTTGAGTAAATATTTGTTGAGTGTGTGCCTTGTGTTGGTCCCTTTGCTAGATGCTAGAGATATAGCCATGGACAGCAATTCCAACACAGCCCTGCCTTCACAGTGGGGGAGAAAGGGAGATATTAAATTATCACACGAGTAATGTGACAAAGCCAGAGTATGGGGTGTCATGGAGGCATACATCAGGACACTCTGCACACCTAAGAGAGGGTTTAAATGAAAACACGGGACATAAGTACTTTGTCCCCCGTGATAATGAAACTCCAGTGGGTCTGCTCTAAAAGTTTTATACACATTCTCTCTATAGGATAGTGGATGGAGTTTCCTGCTCCTCCAGGAGCTGCAACAATTTGAAACAAATCTTCACCATGTTTTGGAGCTCTATGCCTAGTGAGCCCCAAGAGGATCCTAGAGCCCCTCAGAGTAGGAAGGAGATGCTTCTGGAAAGATAAATGCAACAGAAGCAGGTCCCCAGGGCTGAGATCAGAAAATAAGGCTCTAATCACCTCCCAGTTGGTAGAACGGCTAATATCAAAAAAGAAAGAATAAATGTTTGCAAGGATATGGAGAAGTTGAAATTCTTGTGCATTGAATGTAAAATGCTATAGCTACTATGGAAAATGGTATGGAAATTCCTCAAAAAACTGAAAACTGCACTACCATATGATCCAGTAATCCCACTTCTAGTTATCCAAAAGCGTTGATGTCAGGATCTCGAAGAGGTAATTGTATCCCCATGTTCACTGCAGTATTATTCACAATAGCCAAGTGGTGGAAACAATCAAATGTTCAACTGTTTATCAGTAGATGACAAGATAAAATAATTGTGGTATATACATACAGTGGAGTATTTTTCAGCTTAAAAATAAAAGAGAGAGAAGGAAATCATGCCACATACAACAACATGGGTAAACCCGAGGATATGAAGCTAAGTGAAATAAACCAGACACAGAAATGCAAATATCGCACAATTCTACTTATAGGAGGTACCTAAAATAGCCAAACTCATAGAAGCAGAGAGTAGAATGGTGGTTTCCAGGGGCTAAGAGGTGGTAAAACAGGTAGTCACTGTTCGCTGGGTATAAAATTTCAGTAATGCAAGTTGAGTAAGTTTTAGAGATCTGCTGTACAGCACTGTGACAATAGTTAACGATTCTGCATATAATGCCCTTCACCATTTGTTAGCATGGTAAATCTCATGTTAAGTATTATTACCACAAGAAAGAAATAGATAAGTCAAAAAAAAAAAAAAAAAAGAAAAGAAATAGATAAGTCAAGGAAAGACAAGGAAAAGAAAAGAAGAGAAAACATTAGACCTGGGCTTGACCCACAACCACCAACGGGTCAAAGCCAGCCTGCTGTCTGTTTTTGTAAAAACGTAAAGCTTTACTGCCACACACATTCATATGCATTGTCTATGGCTGCTCTCACACTACAATGACAGAACTGAGTAGTTGTGACGGAGGCTATATGACCCACAAAGCTGAAATCCCTGACTACCCTACACAAGGATGTCCGCTCTGCATCATCTTGGTATTCTCCACATTTTTTCCTTGATACTTTCCTACTTCAAAACTTGAAATATGTCTTACTGCCAATGGTCTTTCACTCAGTCCATGGACTGGGCTTAACCTTGTTTGCCACAATCCTAATCCACATGCTCCAAGGTTATTATGCTCAATAAGGAAGTCACCAGACATGTGGCTATTTAGATACAAAGAAATTACGTGTGGCCCTTGACAAAAATAATCTTGCAGCCCTTGCCTGAGATTCCTCAGCACTCTTCTCACCACACCAGAATGTCTCAAACACTTTTACCTGGGCTGCTTTAGAGGACAGGGAGCCAAAACCCAGCAAAAAGTCCCTATACTAAGAACATCAGAGAGCACTCAAAAGCACCTACTATGAGCCAGGCTCTGCTTTGAAAATGTCATTGCATTTAGCCCGCATATCAACTTCAGACATCACATCACATCCTCACATCAGGAATGATCCCCGTCTTATACATGAGAAAGCAAAGGCTCAGAGATGTGGGAACTTCGATCTGCCTCTCTGTGTACTTTAATCACTGCATCCAACTTCCATACTGTCTGCTGCTTAAACATTTCTATACAATTACCAGGAAGAAAGTCTATCACTTCAGATAAAGAGATGATCAGCAGGAACTATGCTACATGAATTCAGTCCAGATGACATATGAGAGCCTGATGCCACTGTTGGTTCCTTGGAGAGCCAGTTACCATTGGGTTCCTTTTGAACTTTTATAGTTGTGTGCTGCAGCAAGGGTGCAGGGAGGAGGGGGGCACTATTCAGAGTGAAGTTTGCTTTCTCATAAGACCATGGAAGACCTAGTTGTTCCCTGCCAATTTATTATCACACCAACAATCACCTTGTAAACATTCGTGCTCCTCGTCCAAAGGAGAAAACCAAGATTGTGAGATGGTTCTGGAAATCACATCAACAAAGGAGTTACAAGATCAGGGGATGCTTAGTTCAGAGAAGAGAAACTCTGATGGAAGCATACTGGCCATGCATTCTGTTTTCAGGAAGCTCTGCCCTATCAAGAAGGGCAGCCTTCTGTGTGTTCTGCCAGAGTTGAGATTGAAGACAAAGAGTTGGAAGTAAAATGGTAGCAGATTTTGGCTCAAAAGTTGAAAGAATGTTCCAACAACTGCAAATATCAGTGAGCAATGAGCTGTTGCTCATTGATGAGCAACAAAGCAATGAGCTGTTGAGATGATGAGCCCATCCAGCTCTGAAGACTTCCAAGCATAAGCTAGATGATGTCTGTCAGAAATACTGTGGCATGGGCTTTTGAAAAGTGAGAAAGGTTAGACTAGCTCAACTCCATGGCCCCTTCCAATTCAAAAAGCCCACAATTCTGTGAACAGAACCAGCCTAAGGACCTCACTAGGGAAATGAGTGCTTTGAACCAAAGGTGCTCTGACTCCTTCCACATCCTAATTCTAACATCTCACTAAAAGCTAGTGTTTATTTTCAACCAAGCCCCAGTCACCTAAGGTCACAATCCAGGACTAGTCAGTATTCATGGTTTACCTATAATAAGAAGGATTTCTCCATTTGTCAAGCAAAACTGAAGGCTCTGGCATTGGAGGAGGCAGCCAGGGAGTGGATGATCACAATAATATTAACTGATATTTACACTAAACTTTGTCATTTGCAGGGGACCTATGATCCAATTAATCTTCCCAACATAGTCTGCAGAGGAAGCAAGACATATTAGTCATTATCACCCATTGGTACTAAGAGGTTGCCTGGTTGTCCCACAAATGCACATGGCTACAGACCTGAGTGACATCTCCAAGATGGAAGGGACCACGTTGGTAAACACCATTTTTATCAATGTCCTATGGACACTAGCTGAGACACTAGCTGAGAGTTGAGAACTGTTAGTCAAAATTTGTGTTTTTCATAATGAAAGTGGTCATCTTGGCACATGGAACATGGCAGAAGTGAATACATTGCCCAGAAATCACGTGCTTACAGTACATACTTTGTACAAGCCTACCAGTATTTTCCGGTGCCTGAATTATTAGAATGAGTTTCACATCCTGAGAATGCATTCAGCTTGGGAGGCTAGATACTGCAAGTGCTAATTATCAAGGCTCATGCCATTTAAATATAGGCTGCCATTATTTTTCATTGCTCACATCAGTGCTACTGGATTTTATATCCTATTTTCCCATCATGTCTAGACTGAATCATCCCCTCTTCTGTCACAACACTTGCCTTTGGAGGCTCCCAGAAGGAAAACGGTGTGCAAATCTTAGTTAACCTATATGCTGATTAGAGGATGCTTGCAAATGGTCACCTGGAGAAGCCCTTCAGGGCTGCTGGAGTTATTAGGGTGATCAGTAAGATGTCAGGGTAACTGGAGATCACCATCTCTGCTTCTAAAACGAAAACCTCTGTCATCAGAAATGTGCCTGCCAGAATTTACACCAGGTAAAACTTTTGGGTGAAGAATAACACACAGGGGAAGGTAGGGGAGAACATTCCAGGCAGAGGAGGCATCTAAACAAAGGCAGCAAGGCATGAAAATGAAGGGCCTCTTCTGCATAACCAGAGCGCAGAGCGTGCACAGAGAAGTATGGGGAGGCTGAACAGGTGGCTTGGGGCGATGCTGTGAAGTCCTTCAGTGGCAAGCTCTAGAGAACACTTACTGCTGGTCTAGTGCTGGTCAAAATCACCTACAGGGCTTGCGGTGCCCCTTCCTGCAGAGTTGGATTCAGTGGGTCTGGGCGGGGTCCAAGATTTTGATGTCTAGCAAGCCCGCTGGTGGTGCCAAGGCTGCTGGTCCAGGGACCACTCTTTGGGAACCACTGCTGTAGTCACTCAGCACCGTTTTGAGTAGGGAAAAAAGATGGTCAGAGCTGTACGTTTACTGTCTTGAACTGACCAGTTTGAAGAGCCCATAATTCTGTGATAAGATACGGAAGGAAAGGAAAGGGAAGGATTTAGCTCAAGCAGTGGGTCTGTGTTCAGTAGTGAGATGTGATCATAACTTCCCATTTTTCACCCAGCTAGCGGTAAGGCACATGACACATGCTCCCCACAAAGGAACAATGGAACCTCAAGAGTTTCTTAAATTACCAGATAAAGCATGCTACTTTCAAAACTCTAGAATGGAGTTTTTAAACACAGAACCCACATTTTTTTTTAAAGATTTTATTTATTTATTTATTTGACAGACGGAGATCACAAGCAGGCAGAGAAAGAGGAGGAAGCAGGCTCCCTGCTGAGCAGAGAGCCCGATGAGGAGCTTAATCCCAGGACCCTGGGATCATGACCTGAGCCAAAGGCAGAGGCTTTAACGCACTGAGCCACCCAGACGCCCCAGGACCCACATTTTCTTAATGTTAGTTTTTCTAAAGGCATTTATCATGTTGGTCATTGATGACCCCATTAGCTGACAGAAGGAATGTTAGCTTTTCCTCCTCCACTCCTGACTTCCTAGGTGTGAAGAGAGAATGAGAGACTGTGAGATTGAACCTGAAACATCTTCAGTTTCACTGCCATCACAGAAATGGCAACTAGGAAAACACTGGAAGGGTCCAAACCCCTGCCTTGTCCATAGGAAATCCTGACCTGGCCCAGACAGGAAAGCCAACGTGTCATTCTTCTAAGCTGATCATTAAAAGAAAAAAAAAAAAAAAAAAAGACCTTGACCAAGGTGGACACGTGATTTAGGGCAGAGCAGGAGGAGGAAAGAAGGGGAAGGGGTTTTTTTGCTTGTTTTGATTTTTTACTAATAGCAGGGATGGAAGCAAGTTAGTCTTAAATCCTCTCCTATTGGCCTGGTTGATTTAAGAGAAAGCTATCACCATCCACATCAAAGCATCATTAATGATTAGAGATTAATGCATGGTTTTATGTTCTATTTTATACAGGGACTTCTAGAGTCAAGTGTGTTAGTCCAGTGCAGCTAGAGAATATTGTATTTGAGGCCACACTGCAGAAGAGCTACCACCCTGACCTAGCATTTGAAGGACCTGGATTCTTTTTCTGGTTCTAAACTCCGAATTCGATCAAGATCTTATCTTCTCTGGACCTCAGATTTCTAATGTGGGAGAGCAGCAAGGTTGTGCCTAGCTACCTGTATAATCCTGCCATCACTGACCTTTGGGGATTCTGCACATCGTATGCTAAAACCCGCTTTATGGAATCAGATTGTCCTAAGCAGTGGTCTTGGTACCAAACCCCCTTGGACAGCTTATTTTACTTGAACCCAGCTAAGTTTAATTCCCTGGTTCCATTAGCATTTGCCTTTCTGCTGGCTAGAAAAGACTAGGGTGGAAAAGTTTCTGTATAAACAAATAAGAAAGTGATCTAGGAACTGAATGATCTTATCTGGTCAGGATGAACGAAGAAGACTCAGTGCTCATCTTGCCATCAGCATTATTAAGAGCATTTATGCCACAGAAAGAAACATCATCCATCACTTTAATTGACCTCCAAGGAGGTGTCAACACTACTCTTCCCCTTCAGATTCACTAAGCTCGGCCAGTCCCATACTCAGCTCACACTCAGCACTTTCTTTCCTACCCATCACCCAACTCTGTTCACTCCTCTTTACCACTTGTGTATGTGTCCATGTCTTCAGCCACCCATCACAATGTGATCCTCTCTGAGGGCAAGAGCCGCAGTTGGTTCTTCTTTACCTGATCTTTTGTTCTGCATCCATCAAGTATGGGGAAACAATTAAGGCACAACTATAATGCCTTTGAGTCCTGATTCTCCACCAGTGTCATTCCTGGAAGTCCAAACTCCCCATAGAGTCCCTACCATTCCCAGACATGTCCCTTGACTCCACTGCCTAAGGGGTCCACAGCCCACTCTAACTCTTGACTGCTACCACTGGTGCAGGACAAGTCCACAGAGTTCATTGCCACTAGCAGCAGGAGACCACGGCCCTGACCCATCAGACCCATGACTCTCCGTATGTCCTCCCTCTTAAGTTTTTGCTCCTGCCTCCAATCACAGAAAGGGAAACTTCTTCCTTCACCAGTGTTAACAGCTCCCACCTCCTTAGGAAACCTTGTGATCAAGAGTCATGTGCTCTACTGACTGAGCTGGCCAGGTGTCCCCCCTCCCTTTTTTTAAAAGATTGTCCAACAAGATGTTTCAACCTAGGAAGGTGAATCTTCATTACATTACTCCTCTAGAAAGCCTATCACAGATAATTATAAAAGGTAAATGTTTGGGGCACCTTGGTGGCTCAGTTGGTTGAATGTCTGTCTTCAGCTTCAGGTCATGATCTCAGGGGCCTGGGATCGAGCCCCACATCAGGCTTCCTGCTCAGCAAGGAGCCTGCTTCTCCCTCTCCTTCTGTCTCTCCTCCCCACTCATGTTCTCTTTCTCAAATAAATAAATAAAATATTTTTTAAAAAAGATGGATATTTGACCAGCAGACATACATACTAGAAAATTCACTCTCATCTTGGGAAATGCAAATCCTGGCCCAGAAGTGATGGGCCATGGAGGTAGTTTGTAGCGAGAAGTGCACAGGAGGGGAGGTAAACAGACTCTCACCAAGGCAGTCCATGTTCACGTGGGCGGATGTAGGGAAAAGGTTGGAAGCCTGAGAAGCCTGATGGTGGGAAAGGGCTCGTGAAGAAAGCTGGAACAGTGAGGCTGGAAGAGGGAAATGATGATATGACAAAATGTGGTTGGGAAAGAAGCAATCAAGGCAGGAAGATGTCCGGTATCTACTTGGTCCAGCCTGCAGCTCTCTCTCCAGAGAGGGCCAGGATGGAGAAGTGTCAGCGTACACAAGAAAGCAGTATGGAACACTGTAGAATTAACAGTCCTACAAAGGCGGCAAAGATGATAAGACACAAAGGGTCATTTGTGGGAGTCTTAGTCTTATCTCTGTCTCCATCTATCTGTCCTCTGAATTCCAAAGCTTTATGAGCCCTTACCATGCTCCACCCATGGGGATGCCACTGCCCCCCTTCCTAGAATATAAATTTTTTTCTCAGTACACACGAAATGGTGAGGAGAGTGCTAAGCACAGGGTGGCCACTTAGTGACGGGACTGCAACCCCAAACCAAAAACCAGGAAGATGGCACAGACTTCTCACCAGCCCCACAGGGGAGAGCACAACTCTGACATCCTAAAAACCTGCCAACACCACATCTGAAATATCCCTCTGTCCCTTGAAAATTCTCACAAGGCTGTTCAGATGAAAGGGTCAAGGAGGGACCCTCACAAACCAGCGGCTATGCTCTGAGTGTCCCTTGTGGCGGTGGGGCCATGGGGAGAGGAGACACGGTCCCCTACTTGTTGGAGCTCAGAGCTCACAGTCTCATGGGGCAGAAGGTCATTAATGAAGAAATCACGTATATGGGGCTCCTGGGTGGCTCAGTGGGTTAAAGCCTCTGCCTTAGGCTCAGGTCATGATCCCAGGGTCCTGGGACCGAGCCCCGCATCGGGCTCTCTGCTCAGCAGGGAGCCTGCTTCCTCCTCTCTCTCTGCCTGCCTCTCTGCCTACTTGTGATCTCTGTCAAATAAATAAATAAAATCTTAAAAAAAAAAAAAAAAAAAGAAAAGAAAAGAAATCACATACGTGATGAAGGTCACCAAAGCACCCTCACAAGCGCTCAGAAGTTGGGCGGCCAGGCCTTTGCTTTGGCATCTCCTGCCCATCCAAGGAGCAGAGTGGTACATCAGGCGAAACGAGTCGATTTCCCGCTGGAGTCTGAGGAAGGAAAGCTGAGGTTGCTCCATTAACCGTCAGCTACTTAGTAAAATAGAAATCAGAGCGGTGGCTTCTGGTAAAGGGAGGACAGGAAATAAAGGACACACGTGATGATTCCATGGCCTATAATGTCTTCGTAAGTGCTGACGTGACTTTTCCCCAGGGGGTGGCTTTCACTCCGAGTCAGTGCTGGGAATACCCCGGAGAACGGGAGGCTCTGACTTCCTGCACCTCCCCCCTTCTGTAGCGGAGTCCCAAATTCTGGAATCAGCGAAGAGGGCCTCTGAGCCCTGGAGCTACAGGCATAAAACCCACATGCTGAATGTCTCCAGGAAAAAGAAGCCCTTTCCAAGCCCACAGCCGACTTTGAGAGAAATAAGGCTGTGGATGAGAAGCAGGAGAACACGGGGAAACAGGGAGGGACAAAACTGGAGAATGCCAAAGGCCCTGGGAAATAACAGCACACAGCAATATGGCTACTTGGGGGACAAAGGGCCAACCCCCCTCAGCTGCTTTGAGTAATCCCCGATATTGACAGCCCCATGGCATTAAAATAACAATTACATTACCTTAGTTATGTGATAGTGAAGAAACCAGGACTGAATTACAAAAGTTAAAAATCTTGAGTTTTGGGGCACCTGGGTGGCTCAATGAGCCTTCGGCTCAGGTCATGGTCCCAGAATCCTGGGATGGAGCCCCACATCGGGCTCTCTGCTCAGCAGGAAGCCCGCTTCCCTTCCTCTCTCTGCCTCTCTGCCTACTTGTAATCTCCGTCTGTCAAATAAATAAATAAAATCTTTTTTTAAAAAATCTTGAGTTTTTTTTTACGTCAAGAGGTAAATTTTAGCTGCTAGAAAAAATACGTTGCTTGGAATCCGCATTTTCTGAGAAGGCTACAGAAAGCCAGAGAAATAGCATGTTACCATGTATAAGAACCGGCTCTAAACTGCGGGCTTACTGTGCGTCCTTACCTAAATAACTCAGCATCAAGGGGGTGATTACCACAAATGTGAAGAAGAAAAAAATGTCTTACGTATGTATACAGTATTGATGGGGATTACGTAATTTGGACATGTCACAAGTATTCTGGAATGTTGTATCCAAAAACTCCTCTGAAGAGCTTGCGATGGGCCCCGGGAAACTCGGGGCCTGGCAATCCATCAGTACAACAAGCAGCTCTACTCCAGGTATCAAAGGCTAGGATCCCCCTAAATGGGTTAGTGACAGCCTGGCCTCTGAAAGAATACTGATTACTCGGCAAGGACATTTAGAGGACACGGAACCCTGGAATGATTGTGTCGGGGCACCACGTGCCAAAGCCAAATGCTTGTGCTTCAGACTGGCCAATCCTGCTCAGGAGCAGATGTTCCACAAGGCCGCCTGCCAGTGCTGAGAGCCACGGAAACTGTGTTGCAAGCTGCTGTCATTAAGCCAGGGATACCACTCCCAAGGCCGGCTTCCGCACAGAGTTAAGGCAGGTTTCAACTCATCAGCCACCACACCCACTGTCCGAATGCCCACAAAAAGGATAAGCAGGAAGACAACGAAACGAGGTAGGGCAAAGTTAACAGCTTCCAGGTAAGCCGTGTTGCCAGAAAACTAGGCCTCCTGGAGGCAGCAGAATAGAAGCCCCCTCCCCCATGCCCAGGGAAACCACCTGCCTTTACACTTGGGCATGGATGGGGTCAGGTAGGAGATAGGGGCCTGGCTGTGTCCCTCAAGTTCAAGAGGTGGGAGGGACCTGGGCATGAGCTGAGTCTGCCCCAGGCTGATCCTTTCCTTCTCTGGGTTCTATCATCCTCCACACAGCTGCAAACTATGAATGTACAGGCTTCTGTACAAAAAAGGCTGTGTTTGGTCTCAGATGGCATTGCAGCCAAAGGCCAAGAAAAGGAAGGAGGGTACGATGTTGTGTCCACCAGAGCCAGCCTAAGAGCACATCGCTGGGGTGAGTGTTGGCACTGCCAGTGTTGTGATCAGTACCAAGCAGTCTGCAGGCACCTTTTCTGCCAGGGGCTGTTTCCTCCGGGCAGATTCCTCTCTTTTGCCCTCAGAAATCTGAGAGAAGGGGCCAGGAGCCTGTGGGGCATAGTGGAAAGAACATGGCTTTGGCACCGGGTGGGCCTGAATTACAATCCTGGCTCTACTACTTATTAGTGGGTCCCTTCTGCCCTTCCCACTAGCCACTCTGAGCCTCAATTTCCCCAAGTATAAAGGGAGACTAATAATACCTCTCTTTCATATTTGTTTGAAGAATTCAAGATCATGTAATATCCTGCAGAGAATTCACACAGAGGAGTTGCCTGGTAAATAACAGCTTTTATTATTAGTTACCAGTATTATCATATGGGACTCATTACTATGTGGGAATGGTTACAAGGGAAGTAGGAAGAAACGAGATACTGGCACAAACAAGGAGATGGGCTTCACTTATCAAGAAAGGTATTTCAGACTACCATGTAGCTCTTCCATAGGAAACGTTCACTAGGCCAAAATCCTGCTTCCCTCAAAAGCATTAGGAGTACATAAATATTCCTTATTCTCTTTAAGTTTCCCACACCCCTGTGATCTACGGTAGGCAAGTTTTGTCCTGTTTTCGTGGGAAGGAGAAACTGAGGTACAAAAGATCACCTAATTCTCTAAGTGAGTCACAGGCACCTCCCATAAGTAAACCCAGGGGCATCAGTCTTCGTTCTTTCTGGACCCAAGCTGTTCTAACAAATGATTCATATTGATAGATATCCCAATTAAAAAAAAAAAAAAAAACAGTCCTACAATAGAGATCACTATGTTTTTGGCAATCAGCAAGCTAACCAGGGCATGTGCTCTGATACCATCCTGTGTCAATCTCCCCTCTCTGGGCTGTGTCTGCTTCTCAAGAGAGGGAGCAGGAAGGAACACAGCTAGACTGAACCCCACAACACACTCTTGCCCTATAGGGCCTTCTGGACTCAACCAGCAATGGCCCACACTGGTTCACAGGGGACGGTGTCAACTCCAGGGATCTACCTGCTCATATCTTGGCTCTCGTACCCCACCCGCCAGTTCTTGGAAATACAGCTTTTCACCCAGTTGGCTAATTCCAATTAGGATCACTGAGCCTGGGCATACAGAGTGCCCTTCCTAGTGTAAAGGGACCAGGTTCTTCAGAAGTGACCCCCACTTTGCAGGATTCCACATTGGGTTTTGTCCCCTGCTTTGTTAGGTTATTTTCCCATTTCCCTTCTGCCTCCTGCATACACACATCTGGACCGAGGCCTTTTCGTCTGAAACTTAGAAGGCTTACAAGGGATGCAGCCGAAGCCTGTGGCCAAATGGGGGTCAGAGGCCACGGGAGAAATCCTTTCTCGCCACGTCCTTCCTATTACGTGGACAGCTCATGCATCCACTGGAAGAACTAGAGGCTGGAATTCTGGTTCATTTAGTTGGATAGTGTTCTGATCATGTGTATCTAAAAGGAGGCACTTGGTTTTGCCCCTAGCAGAGGGACTTGAACATAATAGGGACAAAAATGTCTGCTGAATGAATGAGTGCTCTTTTTATCGGCACCCATATGTGCTTGTTTCATGCCTTGTACTTTTTAATTATACCTAAGGGATGATACACCAGCTTTTGTAAATGCCAATTCCAATTAAGTTCCTTTAGAGAAACCATTAGAATTTAGCTTTTTTATTTATAATGAGTTTTATATTTTTTATGTATGTATGTTCAGGACAGGCTCAGGTGAGCAAATGCCAGGACCAAAAATCATGGATCTCATCAGTCATTTTTCTGGCTAAAATGATGCAGAGACCTGTTAAGTGTTACTCTATTTCAGGGACGATAGGCGTTCTTCTGTGCACAGGGAGAGGAAATCAAAGCCGCTTCTTGTGACAAATTCAAAAAGCCAAAGAATTTAGCAACCTAGAAAGGCCTCCCTGGGCCTGAGAGACTGCCGCCACGGTCACCAAGACAACAGCAACACAACAAACGTCACCAGCACCAGCCCCTGCTGGAGACAGTGCTTTCAAACACGGTTGTGCCGGACCCCAGGCTTTTCTTCTTTCCTCTTTTGCAGCCTAATTTTACAGCCGCCATTCTTCTGAACGGCTCTGCATCACAGAACTGCTCCCTCTCCCTGCACATTCCTCATGCCAATCCTCTTTGTAAATGTTTGCTTTAGACGTAATCTGCAGCTTTACTAAGATTATGTCCTGAGCACACAGTTTTTAGTCATCCACATCTCTTTGCCGGGAGAGCAAACCTTTTCCCGTACCCTCAATTCTTGTTTCTGCTTTACTCCTTAGACTCACCCAGGCCTTTCTGTTCTCATGGGGGCACATCAGATGCAGAGCCTGACAGATTCCTGGAGGACAGAGAGCACTCGTTACCCTTCCTTCCCATCTTCTAGGTGTCTCATGCATGGGAGACACTCAAAAATATTTTTAGCAAACCCATCTCCTCATTGCTCCTTGAACTTATGAAGCACATTCCCATCTCCCGGCCCTTGCTGCAGCCCTGCCTCCTGCCAAGAATGCACTCCCTGCTCCTTTCCATTTATGCAAATCTTGACTCTCCCTCAGGACCAAAACCAAGCCCTTGGAGATCTTACAGAACCCTGTTCTCTTGGCAATTAACATAGTAATTTTTTTTTTTAATTAGTTGGTTTCTAATCTTGTCTCCTCAGTTGAACCAAGGTTCTGTATGCTACATCCAAGTTGAGGCCAATTGCCAGAGCCAAAACCAGTGGTCCGGTGGAGGTGAGAAAGGGGGCCTAGGACGAAGACTTTGCCTCAGGGGGAGGTCAGGGATCTTTCCAAATCAGAGCCCGGGATAACAAATGACAGACTCCCATGGGGAGGCAGAAGCTCTGTGAATGATTTAGACTCAAAGGCAGGAGTAAAGGGACAGACAGGTGCCGAAGCTGAGGTTAGGATGTGGTCAGTCCGGAATGATGCCCTTGGACAAGGCTCATTTGCCCTGACTCTTATGACAGCCTCGGTCCAGCTCTCGCCCCTTCAGGCAGATAGATCGGCCCTTAAGGTAGCTCTCCCCAACTCTGGCACTGACACTCCTGCATCGGAGCTGCTGAATCCCTTACCATAACACCTCACCTCTGCCCAGAACCTAGCACAGTGAGCAGTATATAAAAAACGGGTTTTCCATTGGAAGGAAGGGAAGTCATGAGGGAAGAAGAGAGACAAAGTGGATTGTTGGTCCACTCCTCTCTGCCGGTTCAGAAGGCCAAAGTGAGCCCCGGTAAACTGTGATCCCCACACACACCCACTTGCACTCACCCACACAACCAGTTGTTTTGTAATGATGGCCACATCTTTCATGATTTGGGGGTTTTATGCATTTTTTTAAACATCTCTATGCCCAATATGGGGCTTGAACTCACAACCCCAAGATCAAGAGGCTCATGCTCTAATGACTGAGCCAGCCAGGAACCCCGATTTGGAGATTGCTTTAATCACTCTGGTAGGTCTTGAGTTCCTCAAGCACAAGGACTTTATCTGCTCTTTTTTGTATCTACTACTGAGGAACAGGTACTGGTTCCGGGCTCCGAGGTGGGCATGAGGGTCTGGGCTCACAAGGGACTCTGAACAAGACGGCCTCCAGTTAAGCAAGGGCGGTTGGGACACCTCGGTGGATTCCACCACTCTGTGGTCATATAGTTTCCCACAGTTATCTCTTGCCCCACTTCCATCCCAAACTCCCGAAGCCAACCACGCCAAGAGAGGGGTAGAGTTCCCCACTCCAGTGAGCCCTCCCTCTGCCCCTGCCTGTGCAGAGGAAGTGGGTAGGTGCGCAGCTGTGCCCTGAGGGTCCTGCCCATCCATCACCACAGGTCCGTGTTTACAGCCCCGCCTGGGTCCTGGCCAAGTGCACCAAGAATGCGCTCAGCAAGAGTACCACCCTGACTTGAAAGGGCTCTGCCCTGTCTCCCTCTTTATTATTTTATTAATTTTTTTATTTATTATTAATAGAGATATTATTATATCTTTATTATTTTTCTGGGCAGAATTACACCCATGGGAAGGGAAAGTTACTCTCACACTGTTGTTCTTAACAGTGGCCTCTTCCTCTAATCACATGCAAAACTGGAAAACTAAGTGTATCAGGGGAATTCAGAGCTGTAAAAACAAAACAAGATTAAAAAACAAAAGGCTCGCTCCTCATCAACAAAAGAGTGAGAAATTCTGCTCCAGTAGGTGAAATCTGATTTCAGATCAATGAGTGTCGATGGAGGAAAAAAAAGCCCATGTGACCCAAGAGTGAATTAAAGCTGCCAAGCAAAATCCAAAGAGCAAAATGGAGGAGGCTTGTGTGTATTTTTATGATCAATGTGAAAGAGAGGCTATGGGAGAGAGAGGGACTGAGCCAGTTAGACAGTCAGGAAAGCACTCTCGGGGACCAGGCAGACAGGCAGGCCTCCGCTCACCTTTCCAGGCCCTGGGTGTTATCTCTGAGCAAACAAAAGCTTGTCTCTTATCAGGCAGGGCACACAGACAGTGTTGACCCAGCACTTGACCCACACAGAGGCTCCCCCTCTGGACCTAAACTATATCCCCATGAGTTGGCAGGACTGGGACTGTGCCACCCATTATACAGACGAGAAAACCAAGTCCCAGGAAGATTTGCTCCAGGTCTTCTAGTTAGAAAACTAATGTAACCAGAACTTGAATCTGGCTGTTCTAATGCCAAGCATAGAGCACCCTGCTCTAGCCTCTGGGGCCATGGGCCTCTGCAGGAAGGGAAGGAACTCAGCTGGGAAGTCAGTGAGGTCCCTTGGGCTTCTTTCATCCCTTTTAAACAGGAAGCAAGAGCACAGGCTCCTGTCCAGCCTCCAACCTGCCCTATTATTTCCATTAGCCCCCAGGGCTCAACAGGCTTCCAATAGCTACAAACTGGCCCTTGAACCAAAGGCAACCCGTCAGCCACACTCTTTCATGCCAAAGCCTTCTCTGGTCAAACACATCTATAAAGAGAGATTTCGACCAAGGAGGCCCCACCCAGCTCAGCCAAAGAGAGATAATGGGTGGGTGACAAGGCTTCCTATTTTAGGAAATCTGTCAGTTTTCTATCAGCAGAGCCTGGGCCTTTGGCCCTAGGGAGAGGAAGAGTGAGGAGTCAGGGCAGCTGTTGTGATCTCGTGTCCCCACCAAGACGGCTGGCAGGCAGTGGGGGGATTCAGCCCCTCTGAGCTCATGCTAGGGCACGGCCTCTGTGGCCTGGCTCCCTGCCCACCTCTGCAAGGCAAAGACTAGCTTCCCACAGCCTGGCCCCAGCTTCCGGCCCAGGGAAGGGGGGGGGCGGTTAAGAGTCCACCCCACCCCCACCAAGTGTCCGCAGAACAGGCCCAAACCCGTCCTCTACTCCTACTTTCTCCTCAGACCGGAAGAAGTGGCCCCTAAGGCAGTCGTGTGCCACTAGGCAATTTCCTCTTCTGTAAAAAAGTGACAGCAACACCTTGTTCATGGAATACTGCGGTGATTAAATGAGAAAATGTGTGTGAAGCACCCAATACATGGTGGGCACTCAAGGAGAAGTCATCTGCCCCTTCCCCCCGAAGCAGTTCTGACTGTGGACCTCAGCCCCTCATAGGTCTTAGTGTGTGTCCTATATTACAACTTTCCCTAATCCCCAAAGACATGACTCTCCACCCCTGCTGTGCATGCCCACCTCCTTCTGGCCTCTCGTGGCCGGTAGTTCTGCTGTATATTTTACTCATCAAACACAGATAGCATTTGCTCTGTACCCAGCACTCTTCTACAGCCCTAACAGGTCTATGCTTCCCTGGGGGAGGAGGACAAAGGGGAGATTCGCACAACATTTCAGGGGGAGGGACACCACCCCTGGGTGCAGGCCCACTCCTTTATCCCTCCCAGCACCTGCCCATCACTCTCAACAGCATGCATGAGGTACGAATTCTGCAGGGTGCTAACACTTATTTCAATTTCTAAATACAGTATCTTTCTTTTCATAGGGTATTTTCAAGTCGTATTCCAGAGATTTCTGATGTCAATGCACTGTCGGCCCTTCCCAACCTATGTTCCAAGACTCAAGTAACCTCAAGAGCTGAAGCCAAACTGCTGTGCCTAGCCAATTAGGAGAGCGGACGGCCTCACTTCTCGAATCTTTTCCAACTCAACAGTAAGAAGGATGTCAGTGGCAGGCTGGGGGCCCCAGCAGAGCTGGTGGGGGCAGCCAAAGGAGAGAGTGTCAGCAGCTTCCAGAGGATGAATCAAGACATTTCAGGCTCAAATCTCTGTCCAGGCCCTGGGCCAGTGCAGCATAATGCAGTGTGATTACAGGAAGCAACATAACAATCAATACTGAACAGGTAGCCGGCACAGCACCTAGGGAAGCAGACGACCACTGGGTCCTCTCCTGCGAGGATCCAGGGGGCACAACCAGCTGCAGCTCTGACAAGCAAACTTCCTAAATCAAACTAGTATCCTGGGTCTGAGTAGTAATAAAAGACAAACCACCAGAGCTCAGGGAAGGGTTTTAACAAAGTCCTAAAGCACCTGAGCAAAGAAAAGCTAAAAATAAGACAAATCCCCTGAAGGGCTGTCAACTGTCATCATCATCATGGCCCCTGGTACCTAATGACAGGAGCCAGGAGGCGGCAGCTGTGGGCCTCATCACCACCCTCGTCACCGAACAGTGGCTCTCCTTCCCCACAGGACACAGCTCCTGCTCTGGCCTGCCTGCTGATTGAGGAGGTAGATAAGGAGGCCAGATCTGCCTAGAGATCAGAAAGCAAGATGGAAGAGGGGCAGAAGCACAAGGTCCCAGCATACAAGACCTCCTGCCAGGTACTGGAGACTCCTCTGATTGCACTGGGAAACAGGAGGTGGTGGGGTGGCCCGAGGCAAGGTGTTCACTGCTGTCTGCTCCCCTACCAGCACCCCCTGCCCTGGGATCCTGAAGTTGGAGCACATTTTTAAAGTACCCAGAGACACCTAACTTCCCCAGACCCCCTCACATGCCTTTTCCTTTCCTATTTCAGCAAGGGCACCCTCTGCTGCTTATTTAGTGATACCTCGAAGATCATTTTCTTCTGGACAAGGGCTGGTTTTACCAGATAATCCAGGCACCCACTAGGTGTCCACCTACATGTCCTATGAAAAAATGAATGCTGAGGGTGCTTCAGTAGCACAGTCACTTAAGGGACTGACTTTTGATTTGGGCTCAGGTCATGCATAATCTCAGGGTGGGGAGTTCGAGCCCCGCATCAGGCTCCTTGCTCAGCAGAAAGTCTGCTTCTCCCTCTGCCTGCTGCTCCCCTGCTTGTGCTCTCTCTCTCTCCCTGACCAAAAAAAAAAAAAATCTTAAAAAAAATTCTCCCTCTAACCCTCCCCCTGTACTCTCTCTAAAATAAATAAATCTTTGGAAAATATATGAATGCTGTATGAGGGTTGATTTATTAATTAAAGAAGGGAACAACAACAGCAACAAAATTACACACCCAGAGACGACGGGTCTGGGGCACGGGGGACATCGTGTGGCTTGTCTTGGACCAGCTCAGGAGAGTTCCTCTTCAGGACAGGCAAGGAACCCTAAACTGCCCAACCATGCAGGAGCTCCTCTATTCCTGTGCTTCTTGCTCTGAGGCACTGTCCTGAGAGGACCTTACAGTATTTAGTAATCCACGTCAGGCATTTGTGTCTTTCTCCAGGCCGGGGCCTGGCCTCCTATGCTCCCAGCCATCAGAGGTCCTGCTGCAAGTGAGAAGCCCAGTCGGATGCATGGGGCCTTGTGGACAGTGCCCGGCCAGCGGAGGCGCATCAGGCACACCTGCCTCTTCCCCTTTCCTCTGCCTCACAGGATGGGGAAGGCTCGTTTCCCTGTTGAGCCCACAGCTGCTGAGCTGCTGGTGCCACATGACGTGAACTCCCTAGTGGCAGCTCCCTGGTGGCAGCCCCTGTGGTTGCCATGGCGCCCCCTTGGGCCGCTCAGCTCCCCCCACCCCACCCCACTGCAGCCTTGGCCTGCAGCTCCATAGGCAAAAAGGCAGAACGTCAATAGGACAAGATAATGAGCAGGGGCACTGAAATCTCATTTCAGCCAATATATTCCTCATCGACCCCAACAAGCATTCGACTTGCTTTTATCCTGTCAACCCTAGAGAGAAGTTAAAATAAAACCTTAAAGGACAGGACTGGTAGATGAAGGGTATACAAAGAACCTTGTCAATCCATAAGGCAGGAAATAAGGCCCTGGCACATGGGAGGGGCTCAATAAATGGCCGTTAAATTGTCACCTGAAGAAGTGAATAAAAGCAACTCAACTGTGATTGGGGCTTCTTGAGGAATATTTTCTGAAAAGTCACGGTCAGCGTTTGGGGTATCATTTTCTGCCTTCGTGAGCTATGGCTTTTGATCTTTGCAACAAGAAAGGGCCCTAGAGCTGGGCTGGGCCATCATTCCCATCTTGGAGCTGAGAAAACTAAGATGCAGAGCAGCAGCCTGACCAAGTGACTCAGCATGTTGGTGGAGGCCACCGGAGGGGGACCCACGCCCCGGCCTCTGACCCACCCCTCTCCCACCTCCTCGTAACAGCTCTGCCACAGGCTCTCCTCCTCCTCCCCCTTCCCCGGGCATGGGACATCTGAGAGGGGACAGGGACTCAAGCGAGCACTGAAGTCCTGTCCAGGCCTCAGCTCCCCGGGGGCTAATGATGAAATATTTATTTGGTGATCAGACCTTGCCCTTCAGATCAAATGGCTGCTCCTGTCTGGATCACCTTACAATAAAGTAGCCCCAGTGCGGCGTCTGCTGCCTGCTGGCCCAAGTTGCTTAAGGGCCGAACATCTCCCCACACTGACCCCTTGCGCAGGGAAGCAGAAGGACCAGGAGGAAAGCCTGAGCACCCTGCAGCCCCAACCACAACCCCTCCTGGGGACTGCCTGTCATCTGGCCTTCCAGCTTCCCTTGCCTCCTCCAGTGATATCACCAGAGGGCCGCCTTCCTCTTCTTTCCTCAGAACACTGCCTCTACCCACAGCAATCCCTAGGGTTCTCTGCCCTCGGGACTGCATGTGGAGCGGAAGGCAACCTTCCTACCACTGGGAACCATTCAGGATAAAATGCACAAATGTGGAGAAACTACAAAGGCTGAAGAATGGGGACAGACTGTACCGTCACTGTCCCAGTGACTTCCTTTCCAGTTGGTGTTTTAGAGCCCCTGTGGCCTTGAGCTCCATATGATGGCGCACACTCTCACACTTCCCCTCAGCTCAGCCAGAACACGCCCTCCGGTGTGAGTGTGGGCTGTGCCCAGTAGCCTCTGGTGTTCTCCAGAGCCCCTGGCTCAGACTTGCTTGAATGTCAAGGATTAAATGAGGTAACACATGAGAAGCTATGTTAAGTGTTTTAAAATATACGTGCTATATGATAATAAGGTTAGTTGGACGTGTTATTCTCCATTTCACTCACCCTCAGGTGTTCTTGGCTCCGGGAGGCTGACCTCTGAGAAAGGCATCCTCCTGGGCTCCCTTGCTAGTGACTTCTGGTTTGGCCAATGGGAGTCATCCAGCAGGAAAAGCAGTTCCAGCATCAGAATTACCTTCTTCCCTTTGCCCTTTAGCCTCAGGGAGGTAATGGCTCCCAACTGATGGAACTCTCTGGGCACCTCCCATTTGTTCCCTTAACCCTGCCTGCATCTCTGCTCATCTCTTAATTACAGTGGGTTTTTTGGTTGTTTTTGTTTGTTTGTTTTTTTGTGGTTTTTTTTTTTTTTGAGCCACCTGGGATAAATTGTGTTTTCCTTTTGGGCCCCTGACTGACAAACTCAGAGACATCCATATCTGTGTCCGATCAGCTGAACGGGCCACCCCTATGTTCCTTTATCTTTGGGAACAGAGAAACCACAGTGTCCACTGATGGTTAATTTGTCTTCAACACAGAGCTTCCAAATTCCAAGCAAAGAGAACTTGCCCTTCCTTCCTCCTCCCATCTTTCTAGCTGCACATTCTTATAAAGCAGCTCGGCGTGGGCTGCCAGCAGTCTGACATCAGGATGGAAGAATACAGAGGCCTCAGAGGTTCTGCATTTTCTGGAATCTAATGTTTCTGCTGATCCTCTGATGTTTGGCAATAACTATTTCAACGTCGAGATGCTTAAATCACTGCTTTGTTCTTTCTGCTGTGTAACTAGGGCACCACTAGGAGTCTGGAGGAATTGCGGCTTGAGGTAGGTGTGTTGGGGGGTGGAGTGGGTTGTTTTTTCCCTTGTTCTGGAGGAGTTAAGTCATGCACTTTGAAGAAGGTCAAATTTGGGCTTTCCTCCTGCAGTAGGTCGACAGCTGACCCTTCTTCAAATGGTGCTCCTTCTGTCCCTCTGTCTCTAACATTACTTCCTCCTCTCCCTTCCGGGTGGCTGTCAACTTCAGGAAATAAGAGTCCTGTCTTCTTCTTTTATATTTACCTCCAATTTCCAAGGAGCTGCGAGCTTTGCTAAGTGCCATCCATTACACATTTTCTGAAGGCCTGCCAGGTGCCAGATGAGACTTGGGACATGGGTGACATTAGTGACAAACACAGGAGGTCTTGTCCTCCAGGACCTCACAGTCTACCAAGAAGGGAAGGCAAGAAAAAGCTCAGGGAATTAACAGAACACGTGGGAAGAGGGAGAACTTGGGGATGGGGACCCCCCTGGGCTTTGCCTCCCGACCATGAGCGCTCTAGGGCAGGGATCAGGTTCCCAGCTAGCCTATTTTCCACACCTCAGAGAACACATGCTTCATCAATAAGTAACCACACCTGCGTTACTATGCAAATAGGCTCAGCTCTGCTCTGGAACAGCCAAGTTGACTTTTCCACCAGGCTTTTCTCTCCAGCTTCTACCCTCTGTGCTATCTGGACTCTGGCATTCATTTATCATGGCCTGTCATTACTGAAGGAGACAACAAGCCTGAAAAAAGGGCAGTTTGAAGGGTCTTTATCTGGTCTCCCTCAGCCTGAGTTCCTTCCGAAGGTCAGTGTTTACCTTGGCCCAATCTCCTGCAAAAAAAAAAAAAAAAAAAAAAACACCCTGAGACAACCGCTATGAAAAGTAGCAGCAGCGAGAGCTAAATCCATTTAGATTAGGAAAAGGGAGGGAGGCCAGGAGAATGAACCCAGCGGGAAGCAGCTCTTGCCGCAGTGAACTCCCTTGCGCATTTCACACAGGGGGCTCTGAGCGAGTCCACGTTTACCTTCGCTTACCTCACAGCCGGAGGCCAAGTACAGCTGGGAACTTTCTGATTTCAGTTCAGACCGATTTCCGAAATGTTGCAGGGATTCTAAACCGTCACTCCCCCCAAACACTAGGCTGTAAGGAATCCTACATCTTGCGTTCATCTGGGAGAGGAGGTTCCAGAAGTCTATGTGAGTGAGAACGGAAGCAAAGGCTAAAAAGGAAATCTGCCATTGCTTTTTGTTCCCATTTCCTTTTGTGAAACCCCTTCAAATCCAAAAGTCACCGAATGTCGAATGTCGGAGTGAGGAGAGATGGCGGGGGTCGCCCAGGCCAACGGCCCCTCCTCAGTTTAGAGAGCTAATGGAGAACACAGGGCGTGATCAAAGTCTCACCCACGAGCCAGGGGCTGAGCTGACCCCGGGCTCCAGGCCAGTGTTCCGCCTGCCGCTCGGCTGCCCTGGAAATTCCTGCACCAGGCACGGCCAGAGAGGGAATAATGGAGAAACTCTGAAGAGGAAGGAATCAGCTGATACTTAGTTAGCCGTCCAGGCTGGCTGTCACGAGGCCCAAATTGGAAGCAGGTGAACCTGCCTGATGTGAGGTGAGGGAGAGGGAGGGAGGGAGGAAAGAACACATTTCAGAACAAACAATCTGTGGCTACACTTACTCCATGCTCTAGTGTAGCAAGGTTGGCTTGGAATGAGGTAAGGGAAATTCGTCCCTGCAAAAGGGATAATGCTTCTTATGTAAATAAAGCTCAAGACAAGTCTCAGATGTGAGCAGAAGACAGGGAAAGCTGCTTGCTGTGAACGCAGTGATCTGCCCCCCAGAATCCCTTTCCTGCATGAAGGATTTAATTCCCCCCACATGTGGAGTGCTTCTGGAAGAAGGCTCTGGGCTGTCAGCCCTCTGCGAGTGCCTGGACAAAAGGAAGCTGCCCCACCCAAGGTTGTGCCCTCTTCCAGAGGTAGCCCCTATCCTGTGACCCATCCACAGGAGTACAAAGGCCTGGCCTTCCAGCTCCAAATGGGCACAGCTTCCCAGCTTCAGAGCTTTCCCTGTCAGTTGACTTCTTTGTTGGGGTTGCTTCAGACCTTAACTCCTCCCCCTACTCCTCCTGCCTCCCCTGCACCCCTCCCCCCACCACCTCTGCCGCCCTTCTACAGCGTGGGTACCAAGAGCACACTCCCTCGTGATCGTGATCAGCCTGCACAGAGATCCCCTTCTCAGCCAGCTTCTGGGGGAACCCAAATGGCAACAGTGCTGATTAAGCAAATACACAGAGCCCCATTGAAAGCTGAGTGAAAACCTCCATCCATTGAAACTGGTCAAGTAACCTGTCCCTGTGAAAGAACGTTGCCCACGTCCTGATTTAGAGAATGGAGTCAGGCTCTGTCTAGGTCACAGTTTGCCACCTCCCTGCCAACTACAACATGTGTATTGAGCCCTTCAGGTGCCAGAGCGGTGAAACTAAAAGGGCCATGCCTTCCCTGGTAGGACCACGCCCTCTCTGAGCCAGTCAGCTAGAAACAAGTCCAGGCAATTCTTAAAGCCCTTTTAAAGAAGATTCCCAAACCACCCCCAGTGCCGGCACCCCTTGGAAAGCTGATAACCCTTAACTAAGTGTCCTCCTAAAATAAAATTAAATTCCTCACACACTGTGTTAATTTTTTTTGTTATCTTAGGCAGAGGTAGAAACATTTATAAGCTTCTCTGTTTAGGGACCCTTTATGATTCCTGGCCAATCTTTTCATCAAGGTAAATGATTCCGTTTGCACTAGTTTTTTCCACACACGATCCTGCTTTCAATCCCATCATCACTTCTGTGGCTTTCTGTGAAGGCCACAAAACACTCTCTTTCAAATCTTGGTTTCAATGTTGGTCAGTTTCAGGGTCATGCCAGTTTCTCACCTATTAGCATCCATGTGATCATCCTGCGTGAGATACGGCACTCCTGTACACAGTCACTATCCACAAGCCGGCAAGGGCCCTCTTCCTTGGTTCCCACTCTTCAAAGCAGGCATCCCCACAGCCTGGAGATCCTAACAGGGCTTCTCACAGAAGAAGTAGGAAGCCATCAAGAGGTAGGAAGAAGGTTACTTCTTCCTGAGGCCTGAGGCCACCTGGTTCCCAGGACCAGAGAAGCCACTGAGCCCCCAGACAACAGGAGGGAAGAGGGACTACGCAGAACTTAGCCAGAGGCAGACAGTTGGTGTTTGGGAGTAATAAGCTTCTGCCTATGTAAGAAATCTAAGCACATTAGTTACTTCTTTTTTGCCAAGAATCCTTGAGATATTTAGATTTCTGAGTTATGAAGTAAAAATGAAATCAGCCCTTTTTTATTAGCTTGTTTTGCTGTGTGTACCTCAGGATGCTTTCCTGATCTGCCTGGTAAACAACAATTAACAAAGGACTACATTCACTTATCTTGCTATATCTTTGATCCTCTTTGAAGGAAAACCACTCAGTAATTATTATGTTTTAACTGTGGATTGGTAGAGTTTCTATACTCATTAGGAAAACACACCAGTGATTTTCAACCATTTGTCAAGGCCTGTAGACATTTCTGCCGGTCAGGACTGGTTGCGGGGGAGCAGGGAACGCTACTGACACCTAGTGGATAGAGGTCAGAGTGCCACTAACCATCCTAGAGCACGCAGAACAGCCAGCCTCACACAACAAAGAATTATTTGATCCAAAATGTTGATAGTGCTGAGATTGAGAAACACTGACTTACAAATAATTCCATATCATCCTAAACGTACTCACTTCTTCAGAAAGCTTCTTTTTTTTTACCCCCCAGACATTGTTCTTTCTCCTCCTCTGTCCTGGAGAAATTACAAGCTGCTTGGCCAACAAGCTCACAGGCTTTCCTTTCTTTTTTCTTTTTCTTGTTTTTCTTGATGGAGTCATAGCTAAGGAACAAAGACAAGTAAAACCCCAAGGGTAAAGTTAAAACAAGCTTGATCTTGGCCCAGGGACTCCCTTCAAAAGCTATGTGTTATGTGGGCATCTGTGAACAGGCAGGACAAGTCAGAAAACAACAAGGAATTCTCACCAAAACCTATAAGATACCTAGGAATAAAACCAAAGAGGTAAAAGATCTGTGCTCTGAAAATTATAAAGCACTGATGAAAGAAATTGAAGATGACACAGAGAAATAGAAAAACATTTCATGCTCATGGATTGGAAGAAAAAATATTGTTAAAATGTCTTTATTACCCAAACCAATCTACACATTTAATGCAATCCGTATCAAAATACCAACAGCAGGGGATGCCTGGGTGGCTCAGTTGGTTAAGCGGCTGCCTTCAGCTCAGGTCATGATCCCAGCGTCCTGGGATTGAGTCCCACATCGGGCTCCTTGCTTGGCAGGGAGCCTGCTTCTCCCTCTGCCTGTGCTCGTGCTCTCTCTCTCTCTCTCTCCCTCTCTCTCTGACAAATAAATAAATTTTTTAAAAAAACTTAAAAAAAAATACCAACAGCAGTTTTCACACAACTAGAACAAGTAATCCTAAAATTTATATGGAACCATAAAGGACCCTGAAAAGCCAAAGCGACATTGAAAAAGAAAAGCAAAGCTGGAGGCATCACAACTCCAGACTTCAGAATTTTGATCAAAACAGTATGGTACAGGCACAAAAATGGACACATAGGTCAACAGAACAGGGTAGAAAACCCAGAAATGTACCCCCAACTATATGATTAACAAATTTCAACAAAGCAGGAAAGAATGTCCAATGGAAAAAAGACAGTCTCTTCAACAAATGGTGTTGGGAAAACTGGACAGCAACACACAGAAGAATGAAACTGGACCACTGTCTTACACCATACATAGAAATAAATTCAAAATGGATGAAAGACCTAATTGAGAAAGGAAATCATCAAGATCCTAGAGGAGAACACAGGCAGCAACCTTCCTGACATCAGCCATAGCAGCTTCTTCCGAGATACATCTCCTGAGGCAGGGGAAACGAGCAAAAATCAACTACTGGGACTTCATCAAAATAAAAATCTTCTGCACAGCAAAGGAAACAGTCAATACAACTAAAAGGCAACCTACAGAATGGGAGAAGATTTTTGCAAATGACATATCTGATAAAGTTAGTACCCAAAGTCTATAAAGAACTTATCAAACGCAACACCTGAAAAACAAATAATCCTGTTAAAAAATGGGCAGACATGAATAGACATTTTTCCAAAAAAGACATCTAGATGGCCAACAGACACATGAAAAGATACTCAAAATAACTCATTATCAGGGAGATGCAAATCAAAACTACAAGGAGATATCACCTCACACCTGTCAGAATGGCTAAAATCAAAAGCACAAGAAACAACAGGTGTGGTAAGGATATGGAAAAGGGGAGCCCTCTTGTACTGCTGGTGGGAATTCAAACTGGTGCAGGCACTCTGGAAAATAGCATGGAGGTTCCTTAAAAAGTTAAAAATAAAACTACCCTATGATCCAGCAGTTGCACTAAGTATTTGCTCAAAAGACACAAAAATACTAATTTGAAGGGATACATGTACCCCCACCCTGATGTTTACAACAGCATTATTAACAATAGCCAAATTATGGGAAAAGCCCAAATATCCATTGACTGATGAATGGATAAAGAAGATGTGGTATATATGTACGATGGAATATTACTCAGCCATAAAAAGGAATGAAATCTTGCCATTTGCAGTGGCATGAATGGAGCTAGAGAGTATAATGGTAAGCAAAATGAGTCAGAGAAAGACAATATGATTTCACTCATATATGGAATTTGAGAAACAAAACAAATGAATGTGGGAGGGGGAGTGCGGAGAGGAAAACCAAGAAACAGACTCTCAACTATAGAGAATAAACTGATGGTTACCAGAAGGCAGGTGTGTGGGGAATTAGTTAAATAAGTGATGGGTATTAAGGAGAGCACTTGTGATGAGTACTGGGTGTTGTATATAAGTAATAAATCACTATATTGTACACCTGAAAATAATACTACACTCTATGTTAACTAACTAGAATTTAAATAAAAAAGAAAAACTTAAATAAATTTTTAAAAGCTTAAATAAAAACTTAATTTAAAAAAAAAAGGAATTCTCAGAATTATTTCCTAAGTCAGGCTTTAATTCTGAGGTACAAAGAGATGCCTCTTGCTCTCAACTGTGTAATAATCTCATCTCCTACACTTTGAATCAAGGATTGAATACAATGTAAGCAGAATAACCAGGTACCCTCTTCCACTAGTTTTGAAACCATTCCAGTGATTTTAAGAAAACAGACTTCCCACAATCTGGCTGTAAATTGATCTGCCTGGGCTATTTTTGTGTAGACATTTCTTACTTTTTGAAGAATAGACTGAATGAGTGTGTCAAAATTTTTGAAACTAAAATTATGATATAAGCAACAGCTTTGTAGCCAGCCTATGCTTTAACCTAAAGTAGCACAAACAGAAAAGTCAGCTAAGTCACGAGGGCCCAGTCAAGAATATAACAGTGTGGGATCACTGCATAATAGGCAGGATCCTATTACAATATGGCCTTTGAAATGTCTTAAAAAGAAATCCTATGTCTAGAAAACAAAGCCCTCATTTCTAGGCCCCAAGTCACCCCACTCATCCCCACCATTATCCCTGCTTCAACTGAATGAAAAGTTCAAAAAAAGAAAGTGCTAGAATTTTAAAACATTTTAATATAGAGTAACTATTTCTTCCTTAAAGGACCATCTTCCTAAGAATGGAAATCCTCTCCAAGAATGATTCTCAAGGAGGACTCTGGGATCTACCCTGGGAGGACCAGGAATCTATCTTTCCATCTAGACAACAGTTGCTTTGGCAGAATCTCTCCAACAGTCTAACTATTTGAGGACTCTATAGGCTACTGAAGGCTTGTAACTTCCAGAGGAAAGCTTGGAACTGTGGTTAACTTGGCTCAATTTCAGCTGTCAGTACAGTAGCAGCTCCCCCTCCCACATCCCCAGCCCCTTAGCAGGCAGCTGTTCACCTGTTCCTGGAGCAGGAGTAACACAGATTGCAGGAGCCACGGTGGGTAAAAAAGGACCCTGTCTTCCAAAGATAGGGTGTGTGTGCTTTGAACACTGATTGCTGCTTCTGATCTCAGAGAAGCAAAGGGGAAGTTGGCTGTTGTTGTTGCACCTCCCCCATCCCCTCCCCCCCCCCATTGTTGCAAGCTTCTCCACCTTCCAGCTGAAGTGACTTCCAGGGGATTTAAAGGGCCAGTATTCTCTCCTTCCTTCCATTTTTCTCATTTTCCCTTTTTGGGAACCAGCTATGAAAGAGTAGAATATTCAAAAGCAACTCCATATACAGGGAAAATTAGAAAGTCATCATGCACACCCAGGGAAAGTTGCAGGGTCAGAAAAGACTTAGGAAGACCTTAAGTTTACACCTCAGGCAGATCCTTTGCACAGAGACAGCCTGCATCATTCAAATACCCAAAAACAACAAACAAAAACTAGAAAACCCCAGTGAAGGGAGAGAACCTGATTTCCAGAGTTATCACATCAATAGATTCAAATGTCCAGTTTTCTTCAAAAAAATCACAAAGCATATAAAGAAATAGCAAAGTGTGGCCGGTTCAAAGGAGAAACAAAACAACAGAAAAGCCCCTGCAAAAAGAACTGATAACAGATCTACTAGACAAAGACTTTAAAATCACCATCTTAAAGATACTCAAGGAACTAAAGAAAGATGTGAAGAAAGTAAATGATGTCTGAACAAAATGAGAATAAATAAGGAGACAGAAAAACCAAAAAGAAACCAGAAAGAAATTCTGGAACTGGTAAGTGCAATAACCGAAATGAAAAATTCACTCTAGTGAATTCAGATTCCATCAGAAGAAAGAATCCACAAACTAGAAAATAAAACAATAGAAATTGAGTCTGAGGAACAGAAAGAAAAAAAAATGAACAGAACCTAAGGGACCTATGGAACATCACCAAGTGGACCAATGTATGCATCAGGGAAGTCCCAGAAGAAGAAGAGATACAGAAAGAAGCCAAGAAAATATTTGAAGAAATATTTGAAGAAATGGCTGAAACTTCCCAAATGTGATGAAAGACACACAATAAACATCTAAGAAGATCAATGAACTCCAAACAAGATGAACTCAAAGAAACCCACACTAAAACATATACTCAAACTTTCAAAAAACAACAAACAAACAAAACAAAGAGTTTTGAAAGCCACAAGAGAAAAAAGACATCATACACAAGGGGGTCTTCAATAAGATTATCAGCAAATTTTTCATCAGAAATTTTGGAGGCCAGAAGGCAGTGCTATTTAAAGTGCTAAAAGAAAACTGTCAACTAAGAAGCCTACACTAGCAAAACTGTCCTTCAAGATTGAGGGAGAAATTAAGACCTTCCCAGATAAATGAAAACTGAGGGAGTTCATTACCACGAAGCTACCTTGAAAAAAATGCTCAAGGGACTACTGCAGGGTAAAATAAAAGAACACTATACAGTAACTTGAAGCCATATGACAAAGATCTCAAAAAAGGTAAATACATAGGCAGTTAGAAGAGCTATTATTACTGTAACAATGGTTTGTAACCCTACCTTTTGTTATCTGCATGACTTAGAGAAAAATACATTTTTTAAAAATTATTAGTCTAAAAGCTAATATTATTATAACTTTAGTTATAACTATAATTTTGTTTCTACCTGCTTTAAGGGACTAATACATTTATAAGAATTAATTTATGGTTTGGGACACAAGGTTTTCAAAGATGTAATTTTATGACATCAACTACATGGGGTGGAGACAGAGCTGTTGTAAGGAGCAGAGTTTTGTTTTCTTAAATTTAGTAAAATACACAAAACAAAATTTACCGTCTTACCCATCTTTGAGCGTCCAGTTCAGTGGTATTAAATACATTCATAATGTGCTACCATTACCACCATCCATCCCCATAACTCATCCTGTAAAACTGAAACTCTGTACCCATTAGACAATAACTCCTCCCCTTAGTCCCTGGAAAATACCATCATTTTTTCTGTTTTTATGATTTTTTTTCTTTTAATCTCTATACCCACCATGGGGCTCAAATTCACAATCCTGAGATCAAGCTCCACAAGCTCCACTGACTGAGCCAGCTAGGCATCCCTTGTTTTTATGATTTTTGACTAAGTACTTCATATAAGTGGAATCATATAACACTTACCTTTTTGTGACTATGAATTTATATTCAGGAACTGATCAATTTAAGTCCTCACCCGAGAGAAGCTGGGCAAAAGTAAAATAGCACGCAGACTTTACAAGTAGAGTGTTTGCTCTCTGGACTGGTGAAGGCTCGCAATTCAAAACCTATGATTTTTAACCCATAAATGCCTAGATCTTTAAGTAACTTGCCAGAGATCTTTGATAATGCAGTCCCATTGGTGGGAGCTACTTCCAAAATGTACCTTCTCACATTGATTCTGTGCTTTCAAACTGTGAGCATATGTGTGTGGTGAGGAAATGGGTGGGAGTTTGTTATTAGACACGCTGATCTGTGTATAACCAGGGACTTCAAGGCTGACACGAACTTCATGTTAAGCACAAATCCCCTAAGCCAGCCCTGCATGATCTGATCCAAGAAAACAAGCTAACAGGATATACCCCGTGCAACTGTTGGCTCCTTAGATGAAAAAGGTAGATCCTCCTCAGTGGCTTTAACACATCAGTCCCCGTGGGAGCTTGACGTAGAGTATGAACTCAATGGAGGACTGAAAACATTTAGCCGTAATTATTCCTGTAGGCAGTTTGAAAATACATGATAATGGCAGTCCCCCATGCCATAATGGAATTTCTGCTAAAAAAGCTAACTAAATAGAAACAAGGATCAATTTAGGAAAATCTTCAAAATGTATCTTAATAACCTCTTTTGGCAATACAATTGCAATATGGCAACACAATTGAGGAGGGATACTGACAGATTAAATTAGCATGTGAGAAAGGGGCATTAAAATTACTTAAATAGCATTTCTCTTTTCCTCCTTTTACACACAATTTGCATCTGTGCTACTTGCCAAGTTCCATGACATTAGAAATTGAAATAGCCTCCATTCTAGACCAACAATACATATAATAGCTCCAACTTAGATTAAAGAACCCTGCCTTCTATTACCAGGGCATCAGTAAATTGGGCACTCAGCAGCAGCTTTTCCTGATTAAGAAAACAAGGTGGCTCGCTACTTCCTTTATCTGCTCAAAAAGCTTCATTTAAAATTAATGGAGGGATGCCTGGGTGGCTCAGCTGGTTAAGCGGCTGCCTTCGGCTCAGGTCATGATCCCAGCATTCTGGGATCGAGTCCTACATAGAGCTCCTAGCTCGGCGGGGAGCCTGCTTCTCTCTCTGCCTCCGCCTGCCACTCTGCCTGCCTGTGCTCACTCTCTTGCGTGCGCTCTCACTCTCTCTCTGACAAATAAATAAATAAATCTTAAAAAATAAAATAAAATTAATGGAAACAGTTGGGTACCTGGGTGGCTCAGCTGGTTAAGCAACTGACTCTTGATTTTGGCTCAGGTCATTGTTGGGTCCATAATCAAAGGAGCGAGACTGATACAAAGCGAAGGTCAAGCAAAGCCTTATTTCGCACCAAGCATCGAAAATCAAACGGACCGTTCGGAGCCACACCTCTTACAGAGAGGGTGACCTCTCTCTGCCTTACAGACTAGCTTTTAAGGGCAAAGGCCATGTGGTTGGGCCTGGCCACACACAGGTGGCCAATGAGATTGTAACACACAGAGAAAGCTGCACTGTCATGCTAGGTCACACATAAGTGACCAATTGAATTACAATTTACCCTTTAGTAGATATTCGAACTAGCCTATCATCTTGGTCAGAATTGGTGCCCAAAGGGCACCCAAAGGGCGGGGCCCATACTCCTTGGTAGCTAGGGAGACAGTATGCGCGCTTTACTGATTGGATACCTCCACCTGGCCTGACCCACCCTTGTATTTGGGCTTTGTTACCTGGGACTGGTTTCTGGGACTTGTTTTTAAGTAAGTCCCCTGGGGGAAGGGCGGGGGGCAGGACAGTTTAAGGTTTACTGTATAAACAACAAAGTCATTGTTTAACCAGATGGAATCGCTCTGGCTAAATAGGCCCTTACAGTCATGATCTCAGGATTGTTAGATCTACCCCTATATGGGGCTCTGTGCACAGTGGGGAGTCTGCTTGATATTCTCTCTCTCCCTTTCCCTTTCTCTCTTTTAAATAAGTAAATAAATCTTTTTTAAAAATTTAAAAAAATAAAATTTTAAAATAATAAAATTAGTGGAAACAAGAAATCTAATGTGGCCTCCTGAATTTAGGAAAGGTTTCAAATTGGAAGCCTACAGGTCAAGTTTGATCTGTAGATGTGTTTTGTTTAGCCTACATATACTTTGGCAATCAGGACTGCTCACATCAAATCAACATTTCCAGCTTTTGATGGGGTAATTCTGTGTCCGTAACCCTGCATGACAAAAACTGCCTGGAACTTACTACAGTTGTCCCTTTTGAAAAGTCCCCAGGATCCCCCTGACTGTCAAACAGCTCACTAAATTTTTTTAAAGATATTTATTTATGGAGGGAAAGAGAGAGCATCAGCAGGGGGAGCAGCAGAGGGAGAGAGAGAAGCAGACTCCCTACTGAGCAGACTCCCTACTGAGCAGGGAGTCTGGTGTGGAACTTGGTCCCACGACTCAGATCATGACCCAAGCTGAAGTCAGAGTCCTAGCCAACTGAGCCACCCAGCCGCTCCTAAACACCTCACTAATTTATAGTAGCACCAGCTTCTATGGATACTTGAGTGACCTTCAGTTTGGAGTTTTAAGAAAAGAACATCAAGGAGAGATTGACACAGTTTCCAAGGCATGTAGGGTACCTGTAGATAACTGACAATAAAAGAGAAATAAAAGGAAATTGCTACATAAGTAATAGTACCTTTATTCAGTATCTTTCAAGAATACAACAGATAACTACCAGCAAGGAAATCAACAACTTTATATGTTCAGTAGCGCTACACTGCTTCAACTTTGTTAAAATGCTGTTTTTTTCCACCTGAAACTAACACTACACCGAATGCTAACTAACTGGAATTTAAATAAAAACTTGAAGAAGAAATGCTGTTTTTGTTTTTTTGGAGAAGGAATGGAAGAAATTTCCAAGAAATGGAGAAAGTTAAAAAAAAAAAAAAAACCAACAACAACCCATGAGGCCTATACTTTGATTTTCAACTTAACTTATGCTTTAAGAGTCTAACAGAATTGAAAGCAACTTAAAAAGTAACATTTCATCTGTTGAGTTTAAAAAAATGGTTAAATATAATGGGTTATTTCTTAACTAACCAGGATTTAGAAAAGTCCTTAATGTTAAGAAAAGTTTTCATTAGATTAAATTTTTGTTTCAGAAAACCTCTAAACTTTTCTGAATAGATGAAATTAATGGAAATTCATTTTGATAAATGATAAACGTGCAAGTAAATCTTTCTGACTCTGGAAAAAGTATTTTCTTCTCTTTCCCTGATATGGTAAAAAGAACACCTAATCTGAAGTCAGAAATTTAGTTTATCATGACCTCTGCTATGTGATCTTTGGCATATCGCTTTGCCTTCAGGTCCCTTTTCTTCACCTATAAAATGGGAATTGTAATACCATTTCACAAAATGGTTGTGGGGATTTGGGGGCATCTGGGTACCTCAGTTGGTTAAGCCGCTGCCTTTGGCTCAGGTCATGATTCCAGGGTCCTGGGATCAAGCCCAGCATTGGGCTCCCTGATCAGCAGAGAGCCTGCTTCTCTCTCTCCTTTTGTCTGCCACTATGCTTATTTGTGCTCTCTCTGTCAAATAAATTTTTTAAATCTTTTAAAAAAAATGGTTGTGGGGATTTTATTGAGAGTGTGTATCAAAATAGCTAGCACAATGTCTGGGACACAGAAAGTGATTTAAAAACTTGTGTTCTTTTCAGGAGCCTGGGTGGCTCAGTTGGTTAAGCAGCTGCCTTTGGCTTGGGTCATGATCTTAGGGTCCTAGGATCGAGTCCTGCATTGGGCTCCCAGCTTGGCAGGAGCCTGCTTCTCCCTATCCCTGCCTGCTGCTCCCCCTGCTTGTACTCTCACTCTCTCTCTCTTTCTCTCTGTGTCAAATAAATAAAAACTTTTTTTAAAATTTTCTGTTATTTTCATACATGGGAGGCAAAGAGTTTCCCCATATAAAAATGAAAAAGCCATGGGGAATGAATAGATAGAGCATGGAGAATTTTTAGGGCAGTGAAACTATTCTGATACTGTTAATAGTGGATACTTGTCATTATAAATTTGTCCAAACCCACAGAATGTACAAGACCAGGAGTGCACCCTAATGTAAACTATGGACCTTGGATGATAATGATGTGTCAGTGTAGGTTCATCAAGTGTTAAAAATGTATCACTTTAGGGGGGGTTGTTGAAAAGGGGAGAGTGTGTGCATATGTGGGGGCAGGGGATATATGGGAAATGTCTGTACCTCCTATTCAATATTGCTGTGAAACTAAAACTGCTCAAAAAAATGAAATTATTTTTTAGAGCCATGGGTTTAGAAAAATGACTAATTTTGACTGTTTCTAACCCAATGCAAAATTTCTATTATAGGTATTTCATTATAGCTGTCAGAGGAAAATATTATAAATCAAACATTAATACAGTGCTGACCTTGAAAATTATAGCTACTAGTATGGCCTAATATATACCTGTCAATATACAACCTAAAAAAACAAAGCAGGAATCCAACAAAAATGTACACATGTTCACATACAAGACATGTATAAGAATGTTCATGGAAGCACTATGTGCATTACCTCTGCGCTGGAAACAACTTAAATGTCCCTCTCTGGTAGAACTGGTGTACTTATATAATGGAATACTAAATAGTGATGAAAATGAACAACTGCAAATAGACACAGCATGGACAAACCTCACAAAAATAATAAAGGGCAAAAGAAGCAAACACACACAAAAAAATGATTATGATTTCCTTTATCTATAATCCAAAACTTATCTATGGCAAAACTTATCTAAGGCAAAACTTATCTATGATATGACAAATCAGAGTAGTGGTTATCTTTGGGAGTGGAATAATAATGACAGGATGGAGTTTCTAGGATTATAGGGGTATTCTGTTTCTTCACGTTGGAGTTAGTTACATAAATGTGTTCACTTTGTGAAAAATTACTGAACTCTACAGTTATAATGTGGGCCTTTTCCAGAAGGTATTATTGGGTATATGTATGTTTATTTATCAGTAAAATTTATCAAAAAATATAGCAAATGTACATGAACATTAAATATGGAAGATACTAGGTCCAGCCTGATATTTATTTATGCAATTATTTATTGAAACTCACTTTGTACCCAGTCCTGTTTGATTCTGGTAATACAATGGTAAATGTTACAGGTTGAATTGTGTCCTCCCAGAATACCCATGTTGCAGCCCTAGCCCCCCAGGACCTCTCATAATGTAACCTTATTTGGAGATAGTGTCTTTACAGAGGTAATCAAGCAAAATGAGGTTACTAGGGTGGGCCCTACACCAGTATGATGTGTGTCCTTATAAGAAGAGGAAATTTGGACACAAACATTCATAAAGGAAAGATGATATTAGAGACAGAGAGAAGATGGCCACATATAAGTCAAGAAGAGGGGCAGAAGCCTAGAACAGATTCCTCCCTTACAACCCTTCTAAGGAACCAACCCTACCCAACACCTTGCTCTCAGACTTACAGCCTTCAGAACTGTGAGACAATACATTTCTGTTGGTTAAACTGCTCAGTTTGTGCTACTTTGTTTCAGCAGCCCAGAAAACTAGTACAGTAACCCTCCCCCATTTCCCACACATTCAAAAGATATTGCCCTTGCCCTCAATTACACAACTAATGAATCATTGGACATATATAAAAAACTAAAGATGTATGATATGTTGGCTAATTGAATATAAATTTTTTTAAAAAAGAACATTAAAATCAAAAACAAAAAAAAGGTGCATGATATCTCAGTCTTCTTAAATTTATTGAGGCATGATTATGGCCTATGATGTGATATATTCTGGAGAATATTCCATGTGCACTTGACAAGAGTGTGTATTCTGTTGTTTTGGGATGGAATATCCTGTATATGTTATGTCCATTTTGTCCAATATGTCATTCAAAGGCATTTTGTCCTTATTGATTTTCTGTCTGGATGATCTCTTCATTTTTGTAAGTGTGGTGTTGAAGTCCCCTATTATTATTGTATTAACATTGATTTCTCTTTATATCCAGTAATAAAATGTATGTAAAAAAATGTAGGTTAAAAAAAAAAAAAGTATTGTCCCTGACCACAACCATGATAGCAATAAAGGACAGCCTATAAAAGGGAAAATTAGCACTTAACTAGGGAAGTCATGAAAGGCTTCCCTGAGGAAGTTTTAACCAAGCTAAAAATTGAAGTAAAAGAAATTATTGACTAGGTAAAAACAAAGGGATAAGCCTTTCAGGTAAAAGAAATAACATATCTTAGGGGTGTCCAGGTGGCTAGTGGGTTAAGTATCTGACTCTTGATTTCAGCTGAGATCACGATCTCAGGGTCCTGGAATCAAGCCCAGTGTAGGGCTCCCTATGCTGTGAGGGGAATCTGCTCAAGATTCTCTCCTTCCCCCTCTTCCCCTCCCCCTGCTTGCACATGCTTGCCACCCTTAGGCAACAGGCCTGAGCAAAGGAATGCAGAAAGGGCCCAGAACAAGACTCCGGCTGGATACAGACAGGACCATCGGAGACCCACCTCAAAATATCCACAAGCCCTAACTGAATATCGGGCTATTTACAACCAGGCACAGTTACCAAAAAAGGTAAGATTCCATATGTCGCCACACCTACTCACCTTCCTGCTTTAAATACAGCCCCCACCCCCTGCCTCACTGCAGACAGCCTTCCCTCTGCGATACTGCCCATCCTGCCACAGACTCCCTCACAATATATTCAGTAAATTTCAATCTCCTTTGTTGTGCCGGGGGTGAATCCTTTCACTGCCTGCAGCACCGGCTTCTACCTGATCATTACCCAACATTTGAGGGTCCCCATCCAATCAGGCGAGATACCACATTTAGCCACCATGCCTTGCAAGAGGAACAAAAAGAAAGCATTCCTCTGGTTGGAAGAAGGTGAGGAGTACACTAGGAAAGAGGCTGGAGGGGCAGCTGGAATCCTGATCATGCAGGCCATGTTAAGGATTTTGGACTTTATCTCAAGAAGCAGTGAGAAAGTTTCTGCAAAGAAGACATCCAAATGTCCAACAGACACATGAAAAAGTGCTCAACATCACTCGGCATCAGGGAAATACAAATCAAAACCACAGTGAGATACAATCTCACACCAGTCAGAACGGCTAAAATTAACAAATCAGGAAAGGACAGATATTGGTGAAGATGCAGAGAAAGGGGAACCCTCCTACACTGTTGGTAGGAATGCAAGCTGGTGCAGCCACTCTGGAAAACAGCATGGAAGTTCCTCAAAAAGTTGAAAATAGAGCTACCCTATGACCCAGCTATCGCACTACTGGGTATTTACCCTAAAGATACAAACGTAGTGATCCAAAGAGGCACCCGCACCCCAATGTTTATAGCAGCAATGTCCACAATAGCCAAACTATGGAAAGAGTCTAGATGTCCATCAACAGATGAATGGATAAAGAAGATGTGGTATATATATATATATATGCAGTGGAATACTATGTAGCCATCAAAAAACCAGGAAATCTTGCCATTTGCAATGACGTGGATGGAACTAGAGGGTATTACGCTAAGTGAAATAAGTCAATCAGAAATAATTATCATATGATCTCTCTGTATGAGGAATTTGGGAGGCAGGGTGGGGGGTTGTGGGGGTTAGGAAGGGAAAAAATGATACAAGATGGGACTGGGGAGGGAGACAAACCATAAGAAACTCTTAATCTCAGGAAACAAACTGAGGGTTGCTGGGGCAGGGGAGGGATAGAGTGGCTGAGTGATGGACATTGGGAGGGTATGTGCTATGGTAAGTGCTGTGAATTGTATAAGACTGATGATTCACAGACCTGTACCCCTGAAACAAATAATGCATTATATGTTAATTTTTTTAAAAAGCAGCGAGATAATCAAACACATAGTACATCATAATATGATAAAATGTGAAGTACCCAACATACCTGTAGTCATCCTTGCCAAAACAGCTGAACTTAATTCTAGTCAAGTCTTTAGATCTAACTTCCATTTATAGGAAATATGGGAACTAGAAGAATAAATTAAGTAATACCATAAGGACAAATACCAATCAGACAAATCTGGGACATGGAATAACCCATAACAACCAGCCAGTCCAACCAGTCAATGGCAAGAAAAAAAAAAGGGAGGGGAGGAGACATAACTCTAGATGTAGAGACACAGCAACCTGAACAGAACACACAAACCTTATTCAGATCCTAATTGGAACAATTCAACTATGAAAAGGTGTTTTTAAGCACCTGGTGAAATTTTAATACAGACTGAATATTAGATGATACTAAGGAATTACAGTTAATTATTTTTAAAAGTATGCTATGTCCTGGGGCACCTAGGTGGCTCAGTCATTATCTATCTTCAGCTCAGGTCATGATCCCAGGGTCCTGGGATGGAACCCTGATTCAGCTCCCTGCTCACCGGGGAATCTCTCTCTGTTCCTCCCCACTGCCTGTGTACACTCTCTCCCTCTCTCTCAAATAAATAAGTAAAATCATTAAAAAATACAAAAATGAAAAATAAATAAAAAGCAGGCTGTGTCTTTCCACTGAAGACATAATCTTGATAGCAGAGACCGTCCACAAAATAGATATCCAGTATGTGTCGTTGATTCTGATGCTGAATCTTGGATTGTCAAATGGAGGCGGAAGGTCAAAAAGTACTGGGGAATCATTTGTACCTTTGCAGAATTACAGAATTTTTAAAAAGACATTATTTATTTATTTGACAGAGAGAGAGAGAAAGATCACAAGTAGGCAGAGAGAGAAGGGGAAGCAGGCTCCCTGCTGAGCAGAGCCGGATGTGGGGCTCAATCCCAGGACCCTGAGACCATGACCTGGTTCAGTTTAACCCACTGAACCACCCAGGTGCCCCAGAATTACAGAATTTTTGAATTAAAAATTGACAAGAAGAATTATCTACTCAAAATAAATTCGTGAGGAAAAGGACACAAAGTCCGACTGTGGCAGAGCTGGTCTAGAATGCAGGCTCCTAGGCCAAGAACTCGTGTTTCACATCTCTCAGTGCAATCTGACTGCCTCCATGCCCATCCCATACAGCTCACAGCTCAACGCCTTCTCCTTCCTCCATATGACCTCCTACTCTTGCTCTTCCTCCCAACTCCATCTCCAGGCATTTTAATTTATATTCATTTGACAAGTTTCACATTCCTTGGGAAAACTGCCAAAGGTAATGCTAACAGAGAAGGAATAATAATGAGGGGAGGAAAAACATTTTAAAACCAAAGCAAAATTAACAGTAACAACAACAGCTGCTTTTTCAAGCTTTTTCCACATTTATGTTCCTACTTCATCCTCCTGACTTTCATGGACATGTTATTTTCCTAAGTTCTGTCAATGGACACATAATAGCTTTCTATTGACTATACAAGTCTCAAAGAAAAAAAAAGTTTTAAGCTGTTGACATTAAAAATCAATGCTGCTAAAAATAAATAAAAATCTAAAAAGCTTTTTTAAAAGATTTTATTTATCTATTTGACAGAGATAGAGATCACAAGTAGGCAGAGCAGCAGGCAGAGAGAGGGGGAAGCAGGCTTCCTGCCGAGCAGAGAGCCCGATTGACCTGAGCCAAAGGCAGAGGCTCAACCCATTGAGCCACCCAGGTGCCCCTAAAATCTTAAAAGTTTTAAAAAAGAAAAAAATATCAAGGCTGCTGTCCTATCTTTTCTCTATACCTTCTTTTTTTCTATCCCTTATCTTTTGTTTTCAAAGATCACAGCTAATGTCAAGGCCAGAAATCAAAATATTATTAGTTATTATAAACCTCTTAGTAATACTTTACTTTGCAAAATGTGTACATGTATTACTTTAAAAATATTATGCTTTAGAAAATTGTAAGTATGCATTACTCAGTCTGTGTTTAGCAATATGTGGAAAAACTGAAAACTCAGCCAGTACTCTTCAAGATTTAAAAGATAAGCCAAGCAACCCTAATATAAGCGTGGACAGATAGTTCAACATAGGCAGTAAGGTATGTCAACATATCAAATACTCCAAAGAAGTATAATTACACAAATACAAATGGATAGAAATGTGGGATTTAGTAAGTATAAGCCAAGTAGAGGGATATGCATTTCTGGGACCTATTACTTAAGTAATTTATCTTCAATGAATTTCTCCCCATTATGTTATATAGTTATATTACACACACATATTGCTAATCCTCATGACAAACCTTTAGAGGAGGTATTACTGCCCATATTTTGCAAAGAGGAAGAGGTAAGACCAGAATTTGAATACAAGGCTGTCTGATTCCAAGTTCATATTCTGTCTGCTATTGAGTACAAAATAGACTCTAAATTTAAATTTAGTAGGGAATAATTTGACTTTTCATTCTGACTCCATCTAAAAGCAGCTCATTCTTACCATGTTCCATGATCAAGGCTGACATTCAGCTGGTATGGCATTAGGGCTGAAAGCTGTTATGATTAGTTGGGTCTCTTCTGTTTGACTGGGGATGCCCATGGCATACTGATCACTAAATATTTTGAATATCCTACCCGTCCGTGACACAGAATTATTCAGACACTTGAAATCATCCAAAACCACCTCTGGTAACATATTTTCCATATCTATCCATATCCCAGAAATGATAAAATGCAAAATTGGCTTCATGTAAAATTTGGCTGGTCTCTCTAGATAAGAATATGCTAAGACTCCCAACTTGTAGAATAGAAGACTAACATTTGCCATTTACATATACCAAAGCAAGGGGTACATCTTTAAATCAGCAGTATAAAATTACTATACTGTAGGTTTTCACTAGTGAGTCCAACCTTGAAATTATATCTTGCCTTTCTTATTAAAAATCAGTCTCAAAGCATTCATTATCTGGGAAATTAGTTGGACAGGATATTATTCACACTTTCCTCAGTTCTTGCTGTAAAATTAGATCCCCAGAAAGAACTATATCTAGACATTAGCTTATGCCCTTAGATAGAAGTTCCTAAACTGAGTTTTATACAAAGTTATACTCTTGGATTTTATCAAGATTCAATATCAGAAATGACCATATAGAAAAAAGAAAGCAACAGTGTAAGTGTTTCAAGGACAAATCATCCCAACAAAAACAGTATGATTTATTTCTGAGAGCCTCATACTTTAGATTTATTTTTATTAGGTATGCCAAAATTAGTTTGCCCCACCAATACACATAAAATGTTATATAAGCTCCCTCAGCTGGTTAAGACACAGAACTACCAAAAAACATGTTCCATTAAGTTGACTGTATCATCCTCTTCAGAAATTTCAGTTACTCCAGCCTGAGAGCGAAGAATGGACATGATGTCTTGAGATAATTGGTCAAAGCCATTCTGTAAACATATATTTGCTATTTCTTGCCAGTTTTCTAATGAGAAAAATGGATCATTTATCATAAGATGTTCGACTATACCTGAGGGAAAAAGATTATAATATTATAGTATGGCACTTATTCTTATTTGAAAACCCAACTTAGCAATTCTTCAAAAATAGAAAGGGATATCATTTCAACTATTAAAGTAACTATTAAAGTTGATCCCTATAAGTTTAAAGTGGAGTGTTTCAGTTCACGGTTTAAGTAATCACGTGTTAGGTTCTTCATCTTTTTCATTAACCTTTTCATGCCTCACTTCAACCCTCTACTATCTCTCACATTCCCACACTTCTATTCATCTCCTTCTTGGTTGAAGGCTAAAAGGAAGGGGTTGGAAAAAACGAAGACTGAGGGCTCAGCTTTATTCAGAGACTCTAAGGTACCGCTAGACACTGGGTGTCTGTAACTGTCTATACCTGGGCCTACAGGTCTAGTTTTCAAGATCCTTCAAATTCTTTTTAAAAAATTCCCAATAGTGCTGACCCAAGGGCTTGAAAACCTCTTTGGCAAACCCTTCCTCCTATCTCTGGATAGAGAGAGACCTCTTAATGATGGGGCTTCTATAACAAATATTTTTCTAAAAGAAACAAAATAATGATTTTGTTTATTAAAGAAAACTAATGATATTACTGACTTTTGAAAATCAGTTATGGTGACCCTCTTTGGAATATATTTATTTAGGGAACTCATTTCTTATCTATTACCTGCATTACTTATGAAACCTAATGAAAGAGGATCTCTTTTTAAAATATCATCAGCACTATTATTTTATTTCTACCATGATTATTATTTTTCTGTCAAATAAAATATTTTATTTCATATCTGTAATGAAAATTTCAAAATTATCTTCCCAAATACATTTTCATGTAATTTGCTATTCATTCTTTAACCCCATATAACAATTCAAAATCCAGCTATCTGCTCAAGTTCCTATACTAAATTAGAGAAAGCAAAGAAAAAAGTGAGACGTAATTAGTTATTCTTGATCCCACTCCAGAGTTACATTCAGAGTAAACATAATATGGAAATGACATTTACATATGTATTTGGTTTAAGAATAAAAATACATAGTGTTTATGTCTAAATAACATTTTAAATCATACAAAATTACTAAATATACACATTTGCTAATATATATACAGTTTTTGGAGTAGTGTTAGCCAGTATAATTATTAAGATGTTCCCCTAAAGCTTCACAAAGATTCTCTCTTCTTTGTAATTACCTCAAGAAATACATACTATTGTCAACAGACTATACTGACATGGTAATCTTTACATTTATAAATTCCTAAAGTCAATTCCTGCCGAGAAGGAACTCTTAGGAAAAATGAGTTAACTCAATCATAATGATCTTGAACCTTTCCCTAAGTAACCCAGTACTTTCTCTTCTACGATAACATTTTACTATACTTACTTTTCCCACCTTTACTTATTTCTTGAAGTAGCTTAATGCCAACTTTTTTCATATCTACAGAAAACACATGAAGTATAGCAAGACCAAAAGATAAAGATGGTGGTTTCCCATTCCATTCTCTAGTCAGACACTGAATTAATTCGATGTGAGGACATAACTTTATTAACTGCATCAGGTCATCTGAAAGTAAAAAATAAAAAAAACTATGTCTCAACATCCTAGTATGATACATCAACTACGAACTGGGACTAGCTAATGTCTGTACCTGCCAAACAACACTTCTTTTTCCAATCCTTCCAAAGCCCTCAATAAACTCAACAGTACTCTAATTTTAAAAAAAAAAAAAAATCATGCTCAGCATAGCAAAAATATGAGAGAAAACTTCTTATAACACACACTACCAGAAAAACAAATTATCAAAGGGTAATTCTATTCTACCACAGGTTAGAATAGAAAGGATTAGATTGGCAATCAGGAAATCTGAGTTCTAATCACAGTTCCGCCAATTGCTTATTTTTTTGGATCTCAGTTTATGCACCTTAAAAGTGCTAGAATTGGTATCTCCAATTTCTAAGATTCCATCTAACACTACATTATGTTTGTCTATATCCTGATGCTCATATTTGGACCAGTTCCTAGTCAGTATAATTTGTTTATTCCTGTGCCTTGCACAGAAAAAGGGTCTCAGTAATTTTTTTCCTAAAAATTTCAAGTATTTAGAAACCAAAAAATGAAGACTTTAAGAAGGTATCAGCCAGTTCAAGTAGCTAGAAGCTGAGCCATATGAAGTTGCCTGTATTTGACCATTTTTGACTCCAAATTCATATGGTTTAATACACTAGCTAACTATTGAGTTCATCTAGTACTGCAATCATGATTTACATTCTTAAATTTGTAAACTTTGTGTTAATTTACTCAAGTTTTTCAAGTAAAAATATTCTTCTTGGGTCACAACAGAGGTAGTTTTCAGAATAATTTCTGAGAGCCTTTCAAGAACTCCCATAAACAAAATTTGTACTCTGACAGGTATTATAAGATAATTTAGTGTTTATTTAACACAAATTTCTGTACTGGGAACTTAAATCTATTAAATCACTCCATTTAATATTCAATATAAGTGAGATATTATTCTCACATTGAAAGGGAAGAAACAGGTTTAAAGAAGTTAATTTTCCCAAAATTATACACATGATATAAAGTAGAACAGTTCATCTGACCTCCCAGAGTCTATGACCTTCCAATCTATAGTAATGCTCCTCCAAAATAATAAATATATGTATGTGTGTGCACTGTATGCATGTGTATATGTACACATGCATGCACACACACACACATGCAATACAGAGAAATACTGAGAGAAATGGTAAAAGAAGAAACAAGGAATAACAGAATATAATTCTGTATCAATAAAGTCAAAAAAATTTTTAAAAATTTCCATAGAGAAGAGGTAGAAGTTTATGATTTGGGTCACTCAAACTGGCCTCCACTAAGGTGAAGCTACTATATAGCATCCCTCTGCCTCCAACATTTCATAACTCACACATCTCAATCTGCTTCATTCAATCAGGTATTCAAATCCCTTTCTCCCTGAATTCATTAATTAACCAATATTTATTCAAATATGTGCAAAGTATAGTCTCTGACTAATTAGAAGGAATACAAATTCAAATCTCATGACCTTTCCCCTCTGCTTACCACATTTTGAAATCCATTTCATCATTCCTTGGTTTGACATATTATTAATCATTTTTTTAATCTCATGAATGTTCTGGGTTTTTTTGTTTTTTTTATTTTAAAGATTTTATTTATTTATTTGACAAGAGATCACAAGTAGGCAGAGAGGCAGGCAGAGAGAGACAGGAAGGCAAGCAGGCTCCCCGCTGAGCAGTGAGCCGGATGCGGGGCTCAATTCCAGGACCCTGGGATCATGACCCAAGCTGAAGGCAGAGGCTTTAACCCACTGAGCCACCCAGGCGCCCTATGGATGTTCTGTTTTTAATAAGATTATAAAGGTATACTAAGTATGATACCTGTTTAACTCACAAATATCTAGAGCAGTGGTTCTCAAAATATGGTCTAGGGTCTACAAAGTCAAAACTACTTTCATAAAAACACTAAGTTGTCATTTGTTTTTTTCATTCTCATTCTCTCACAAATATACATGAGACTATATGACATGTGATATTACAAAAGACTGAATATAGAAGTGGATATGGGAAGCCAGCTATCTTCTATTAAACCAGACATTACAGAGATTTACTAAATGTGGAAAATGCAACTCCTTTTATGAAATTCTTTGGTTTGGGAAGTTATTTTTTTATAAAAAAATGCTTTATTATGATAATATGTCATGGGCTTATTGTTATTTTAAATGAATAAGGAAATATTTTTAAATCTTCTGCTTTAATGTCTAACAAGATAAATATCAGTAGACATAACCCATGTAAGTAAAAGCTCTTTGGGATGTTCAGTGCTTTTTAGAAGTGTAAAAGAGAACTGAGACTACAAAGTTTGAGAACCTCACATTTAAAATAGGTATTTCCAATTTCCAGATACATATATTCACTTGTTTAATGATAATGGGAAGGTGAACAAACAAATGATTTCAGGCTTTATTATAAAAATTATTAGGGGGAGGGAGAAATAACTTTTAGAACAGATGCTCTTTTAGTCACACTTATGCTTTTGGAACAAATTTCTTAGAATTTTTCTGGTTTTGTTTGGCTTGGGTTTTTTTTTTTTGTTGTTTTTGTTTTTGTTTTTTACTCTTCCAATGCCATGATACAATTTCTTTTTTTCTTAATTTTTATTTTTTATAAACATATTTTTATCCCCAGGGGTACATGTCTGTGAATCGCCAGGTTTACATACTTCACAGCACTAACCAGAGCACATACCCTCCCCAATGTCCATTACCCCACCCCCCTTTCCCGACCCCCTCCCCCCAGCTACCCTCAGTTTGTTTTGTGAGATTAA